>JAQZBX010009736.1:13024-45712 GCA_029593785.1 Cabassous unicinctus
TATAGGGGTTAAAAAGGAAAGAGAAGGATGACTTCCTGGATTTCTATTTGAGCACTTGCCTAATAGGTGGTAATTTTTAGTTTTTTTTTTTAACTTTTTATTTGGAAATAATTTCAAACTTATGGGACAGTTGTAAAAATAATACAAAACCCATACGAACAGTTCTAAAATATCCCCTGCCTTCCCCCCAGATACCCAAATCCACCAATTTTAGCATTTTACCACCTTTGTCCCCTTCCTCCTTCCCTCCCTCCCTCCCTCCCTTTCTATCGAACATTTGAGAGCAGGTTACACACATACTCCTTGAATGCATAATATTTCTATGTACATTTCCTACAAACCAAGCCTGTTCACTTATATAATCACTTTAAGTGCAGGTAAGTTCAAGAAATTTAACATGGATATAAAGCTTACATTCTATATTCCACTTTTTTCTTATATCCCAATAGTGTCCTTTGAGCCTTTTCTCCTCCATTCTTAGATCCCACCCAGTATCATGTATTGCATTTAATTAGCTATTATCTCTTTGTTTTTCTTTCTTTCCTTTTTATAATTTTGGAAGCATATATACAACATAAATCTTCCCATCCCAACCCCTCCCAAGCATACCATTGCAGTGCCCTTACCACCATCCATTTCTAGAAATTGCCCTTCACCCCAAACAAAAACCGTACACCCATTGTACATTAACTTCCTATTGCCCTTGCTCCTGACTCCTGGTAACCTGTGCTCTACCTTCTGTCTCTAAAAGTTTGCATATTCTCTGATATTGATATTTTCTTTATGGTTACCATGGGGCTTAAATTTAACATTCTAAATCTATAACAATCTCATTTGTTTTGATTCCAATTTAACTTCAAATAGTGTACACAAACTATGTTCTTATAACCCTCTGTCTCCCCACCTTTATGTAGTTTTTGTCACAGTTTACATATTTATACAAGTCTAAAACCATTGATCTATCATTACATTTAATGCATTTGCTTTTTAAACCCTATAAGAACTAAAAAGTAGAGTTACAAATAAAAAATATAGTAGTGCTGTTGTTGTCTTTACTGGAGATCTTTATTCCTTCATGTGGTTTCAGTCAATTTGTCTAGTGTCCTTTCCTTTCAACCTGTACAACTACCTTTAGTAGTTCTTGTGGGGCTGGTCTAGTGGCAATGAAGTTCCTCAGTTTTTGCTTATCCGGGAATGTCTTAATCCCTCCCTTATTTTTGAAATATGGTTTTGCCAGATAGAGAATTCTTGGTTGTCAATTCTTTTGCGTTCAGCATTTAAATGTATCTTCCCACTGCTTTCTTGCCTCCATGATTTCTGATGAAAAATCGGCACTTAATCTTATTGAAGATCCCTGGTATGTGATGTCTTGTTTACGGCTTTCTTGTGGCTTATCTTTGACATCTGACAATTTGATTATAACATGGGTCTACTTGGGTTTATCCTGTTTGGAGTTCATTGAGCATCTTGGTTGTGTGTATTCATGTTTTTCATTAAAATGGGGAAGCTTTCAGCTGTTGTTTCTTAGAATATTCTCTATACTCTTTGTTTTTTCTTTTTGGGACTCCCACAATATGTGTATTGAAACAATTGATGGTGTTCCACAGGTTCCTCAAACTCTACTCATTTTTCTTTGTTCTTCTTTCTTTTCCTCAGACTGGATGATTTTACTTGTCTTGAGATCTTCAAGTTCACCGATTCTTTCTTCTGCCAGCTCCAATCTACTGTTGAACCCATCCAGGGAATTTTTAATTTCTGTTACTGTGTGGTCTTCAGCTCTGTTTGGTTCCTTTTCATTTTTCTGTCTCCCTATTGATATTCTCTTGTGTTCATCTCTCGTTTTCATGATTTCCTTTAGTTCTTTGAGCATATTTAAGACCATTTTTCTGAAGTCTTTGTCTGGATGTCTCAGGTCTAATCCTCATTGAAAGTTTCTAATGCTTTAATACTTCCCTTTGCCTGGGCCATGGCTTCTTGGTTTTTTTAGTATGTGTTGTAATCTTTAGTTGAAACCTGGACATTTTGATATGTTATGTGTAATCAGTGGAATTTAGACTGAGGCATCTGTTCCTTAAGTTTGTATCCAACCAGTGTTATGATAGAGCTTTCATTAAATCCCAGGAGTTAACAAAAACAACAAAAAATACACCTTTCCCAGTCTGCAGATTGACCTATGCTGTTGCTCTCCTTCAGAGTTTATTCATATATTTGGCCCTAGGAGTTCCCCCGTTTACATGGATATTACTGTCCTCTTTTTCCAAGGAAACAGTTTCCTCACAGTTCCGGATATGGCACTGTATGTCCTACAGCCAGCAGTCCCTTTCCCCAGGCAGCCACTTGACTGTTCAACCACAGTTTTCTGTAGGGATGCTCAGTGAGCTGCCATCCACATGCAGGGCAAGATCTGGTACAGTGAGTTCCTCAGCACTAGACAGATTAGGCCAGACAGTTATGCTCCCAGTGTGTGTGCTAGGACTGCTCTGCTCCCTCTGGAACCAGAACCAGGTCTACACTGGGAGTGCTCCTGGTTCTGTGCTGAGCCTGTGAGGGGTGGAGGATGGGCCAGCCAGAATACCAGGAGTTCTGCTGCTTTTTAGTTAGCTTTTTCTTGATTAGACACTCACCCTGTTATTGCAGTCCTTTAACTGTTTTCTGGAGCTTTGAGAGGGATGTTTCTGCCATTTCTTGCTGGATGTTCAAAGCATCTGTAGGGGGACAGAGCTCTGAAGCTTCTCACTCCACCATCTTGAGTAGGGTGTCCCGTAAGTCCTTTTGATTCCCCTCAGAGTATATTGCATATGTTCACTTCTCTCCATGTCTGTGCCATTTCCCTAATCCCAACATGAGGCTCCTAAGTGGTCTCCCTGCTTCTCTTATTTCTCCACCCACTAAACTTTTCTTCATGCTGTTGCCCAGTATTTCCCAGTATTTAAGAAGAAATAAAGCAATGTCTCCCTTTTTATAATTCTCCAGTGGCTTCCCATTGTCCTGCGAATAAAGTCCAACTTCTTTCCCTGACCATGAAACCCTTCAGGATCTGTCCCCACCTCTTTTTCCATTCTCCTCTCAACCTACTCTTCCCTCAACTCACCATGCTCTGGCTACTTGGCTTAGTGGGAAACCACCTTCTTAGGCCTCATGTGTTTTGTTTCCTCTGCCTGGAGTACTCTTTTCACAGGACTGGCCACTTTTCAAACTATAGGCCTCAGCTGAAGGCCACTTACTATCTTTTCCTGCTGCCCTACTATGAGTAGGCACCCCTCTATCTCAGGACCCTTTTTATTTACTTGGTGCTCACCAGTTCACCATAATTGGCAGTTCTTTGTTTTAAGTCAGTTATCCCTGCCAGACTGCATGTTGTAGATAGACAGGGCCTGTGTTTGATACCAACACCAAGCACAGTTCCCTTCTGGCACATAGTCAGTGCTCAGTCAGTGTTATTGGCTGGTTGAATAAGCTTCGCTGATACATACCCCTCATCTGTCAGTCGCCTCTTCATCTTTCAAGACTTAGCTCAGTCTTCGCCCTTTCTGTGTGCTATCTCCCCACGTCTACCATTATTCCTGGGGTGCGGGTCTTCCCTTCTCTGTACCTACCAATTCATTGCCAGAGGCTCTCTAGTAATCATCAGGAGCTCCTCAGATCACTTTATGGGATCACTTTTTTTATACATTCTGCTTTAGCATTTTTGCACTGATTGCATCATGACTTAGGTATTTTATCTTAAAGAGAAAACTAAACCCAGTAACCAAGCTTTAAAAAAAAAATCTCTTAATGATGGACATAAACATCTTTGAAATAGTTAACAAATTAATTGGCCCTTGGTATATTGCTTTGAAGTTATTTGTATGCATGATAATTATAAATAGTTGTGTACACTTTAGTAATTGAATTAAAATATTTGAAAAAAAGGATACAGTACTTGAAATTTTAGATGATCATTTTAGCTTTCTTTTTATAACTAAAAAGCATGGGTAAAAGCAGTGACTGAGTATCACTATATGGCATGGCATACGTATTCATAACACAGGCAGCACTGGAACCAGAGGTATATAAGCCTCAGTTTTTTCACCTGTAAGATAGCGGTAATAATACAAACTTCATTAGATCATTGTGTGTGCTTGGGGGCTTGGGGGAAACTGGCATAAAATATCATAGATATTTAGTATGAATATAAAGGGGATAATTGTGTTTTGATCATTAACATATCAGTATTGCTGATGTTAGTAAACATAAAGTAAAGGCTTCTGATCGGGTATCTTCTAATTAATTTGAAGACTACATCTAGTGGTTAACCAATAACTGCAAGAAAACAAGTTGAAAATTACCCAAAGTGATTGATTGGTTAATTGGAAATGTTTTCAAGGCAAATCTTTATACTGATGTGAAAGTTAAAAAAAAAAAAAAAAAGTTCCAAAAAGCAAATATTTGGGGAATTTTTAAAAAAGTGAAATGGAAATTAAAACTAAGGTGTTACTTGTTAGGCTTTTGCTAATTTGTTGTTATAGTTCTAAGTGTTTGGTCCTATTTTCAAGCAACAGTATAAAAAGAAAAACTAAAAATTGGTTTTAATTTGGTATTGCTGTTTTGAAAACATGCTTTATGAACATTAAGGTCATCTCATTTTGCCTACAGTTCAGCATTGTAACATCTTACCGAGTTTATATTTGTGTCCTGGTTGAATAGGAAGGAAACATGCCTCTAGAAGATTTATTGGCATTCTATGGCTATGAACCTGCAATTCCAGCGGTTGCAAATTCTAGTGCAAATAGCTCCCCAAGTGAACTTGCAGATGAACTACCAGATATGACACTAGACAAAGTAAGTAACAAGCATTTAAAAGAAAAATTGGAATTCATTATCATTGCAACTTTGGATAAGCTCTCTGCCCATCCACAAATAAGGCAAATTGTTTCTGGTATAAGCGTTAGTGTATAATAGTGTAGTTATAAAATATATAATTAAATATTAAATGTTAATTAAATGTGTACATGAAATAAATTATAGGACAATTATAAATTTACTTCTCTCAAAACCAAGAACACTTCAACTAGTTCTTAATTATGTGATGAGTTAAAAAGACACGCTTTTCTTAATTGATGAGATGTAATCATTCCTAACTCTTTAACACGGCCTTCCTGTTCTTCCAGGAGGAAATAGCAAAAGACCTGTTGTCGGGTGATGATGAGGAAACTCAGTCTTCTGCAGATGATCTGACACCATCTGTGACTTCCCACGAAACTTCCGATTTCTTCCCTAGACCTTTACGATGTAAGAAACCCAATCCTACTGATTAACAGTAGCCTTGATAATATAGCATTGATAATACAGCTTGAGGACATTTTATTGTATTCAGTAGTTTATGTTGGAATACTCGTGTTTTACTTAATTAAAATAAGTTATTATTTTAATAAAATAAATATTATTATAATCTGAACAAGATTATAATCTTTTTATTGGAATATAGATAAACTAATATGCTTTTTAAAAATTAAGACATCCACTTACTTTTGCAAGGCTGTCTCTTTATTTTCTTTCCCAAAACTGATCTCTTATTTTGGGTAACTAGTCTTAGTTCTACCATGAAATTTTATAGGAGTTTTTTGGTTTCTGTTGGAAGGCCCTGCTTTCCTGGTTTTGAAAAGTATCAGTACTCAAAAAGCATTTTTATTTTTAGTGATTCATGTAACTCTTTTTTTTTTTTACTTTTAGTTCTTCATGTTATACCTTGTTAATTTCTTTGTGCAATGTAAAACTGAATCTCAGTTATTTCTTAGAGGTATTTTTATGGTAGATAACTGCTCAGTTAACAAGTTCATGTATGTGAAAACATAATTTTTTAAATCATAATTTTGATGGACTTAATGTGCAGCTCTTTGTGTATCTCATTCTGGATTTGGGTAATCAGCACTCCTGTGCTTTACATTCTTTGCAAGTTGACCATAGTGGTTTTCCTCTTAACCTCCCCAACCTATTTAACAGTATCCCATCCTAATTATAAGGATATTAAATACTTTCTTAGTGTCTGTGGTCTTTTTTTTAATTAATATTGAAATGTGAGAATAGTACAAGAGGTTTAGTGTATTTATACTGATCTCATTTTTCCAACAAATTGTTATAAAATACTATGTGCTGAGTACTCTTCCAGATCCTGCAAAAAATAGACAATAAATTTTTTAAAATTTAATTTTCTTCTTTTAAGCAAATACTGCATGTGATGGGGATAAGGAATCAGAGGTTGAAGATGTTGAAACAGACAGTGGTAACTCACCTGAAGATTTGAGGAAGGTAAGTTGAGTTACCATCATAACCTAGTAGAACATTTGGACTAAAATAACTTTTAAAAATAATTCTGAATTATTTAAGGTAGGTTTGTTGTTGTTGCAAAATAGTTTCTTGAAGATTTGAGGAAGGTAAGTTGAGTTACCATCATAACCTAGTAGAACATTTGGACTAAAATAACTTTTAAAAATAATTCTGAATTATTTAAGGTAGGTTTGTTGTTGTTGCAAAATAGTTTCTTTTTTTATTTGTAGTAACTGATGGTGGAGTTGGGACTTTATTTTTTTCAGTATTTTTTTAATAATAAATTGATTTTATTTCTGAATTTTCCTATAGGAAATAATGGTTGGTTTGCAATATCAGGCAGAGATTCCCCCTTATCTTGGAGAGTACGATGGTAATGAGAAAGGTAAGGGAGGCTTTTGATTTCAGTGATGTTTGGTAGACCAAGTTACCCTTAATATGCTTATTTAAATATCTGTCTACCAACCTCAACATTATAAACATAGGTTCTGGGTCAAGGATAACTTCCTGGGTCAGGATATTTGGGTCTAACTTAGGAAAAATGTATAAAAAATAACTAGGAAAATCAAGACACCCCACCCACCACCCACCCCCAGTATAGTGCTTCTTGGTCAATATGCTCAGCACGTGTTAAAATAGTAGAGCACCTTTTAAGGTGCAATCCCTTTGCCTTCATCCTACTCCAGGAAAAGCTAAGAGTCTCATCACCTAAGTCGATGAGATTGTTAGGGATAGAATCTTCTCAGAAAGAAAATTCTTGAGGAAAAAAAGAGGGAGTAGAAGAGATTTCCCTGTCGCAGCCCCTGAAAGAGCAGGAGGTGGAATATAAGGATTCTGCTGCTTTTGTTGTGCACCCCTACTTATGTATAATCAGTTTCTCCTCACATTTTTGGTAGATTCCAGCTATGATTGGCTCTGAAAGTATGGAGGGGGTGGGAAGAGGTGGTGAGAGATAAAATACAGGTACACTTTCCTAGCTGAACTTGAGAATTGAGTAGATTTGATTTATTTCCATGGGCCTTAGGCCTTTTCCCTTAAAGAAAGGGGAAAAAACCATGGGGGCCTGGTTACAATCACTAATAACACCGTTTTCCTAAACTGCTTCCTAAACTGACTCTTCACCCTTCTTTGAAATGCCACACACACCCTCAGAGCCAAATACATGCTAAGCACTATCAGGCCTTAGTTAATAGAGATAATATTCTCTCAGTTCTGCAAATTCAGGAGGGAAGGTATAGCTCCTCTGTCTTTTGGGGAATAAAACCAAATTATTTTACCTATCTCAGTTTTGTGACCAAAGAGTAATTAAACTGATCCCAGAGACTTCTCTCAAAAGTCAGTCTTATTAAACTGATTGCAGAAAATTTTCCTACAATATCATTGCTTCACAGGCACACTTTTTATTTTTAACTATACTGCTAACTGTGAGAGTGCTAATCCCTGCCTCATACAGTTATGAACATAAAGCATTTACCACAGTCCCTGGTACATAGTAAGTTCTTAATAAATTATCTTTGTTAGCTTTATTTAGTATTATACACTTGAAGAATGCATTGTATTTGAAATAATGGGATATATGGTTGGACCGTCCATATTACTTTATTGTGTGGAGACTTTAAGTAAGCTAGGCAGTGTGTGCATTAATAAAATACAAACCTTGTATACAAACATTTCGCTTATTAGTATATCAACCTCTTTAAGAGACTGGAACGTTTACTTCTCTGTTTATCATTCTTTGTAAAACCTCCTTAGGGAGGTCTAATGAATCTGTTTTCTCCTTTAAATAAAAATTCATTTTGGGGGAAGAAATCAGTAAAGGTAAAATAGACATTTAGATATTTCGTTATTGCCAGATATTTTGGTTTTTATGCGGTTGGCAATTTTTAATTTTTAGAGATTTCATAGAGCCATTTAGGGAATTCAAGAGAAAATTCCAGTGAGGTTATTAAAAGAATTTATATAGATTATTTTTACCCCTTCATTAGAAGAGTATAGAACACTACTGTTGGCTTTTCCATTAGATCTTACTAGACATGGAAAACCTTCTGATTGGTCAGTAAATACATTTACTGAAAAAAGTTACTTTATCTAGCCACTGCAATTCTTGGCTTTATGATAAAGTTAAAAATTTCTTGGGTAGCAGATGTAGCTCAGTGGTTGAGCACCTGCTTCCCATGTATGGGATTCAATCCTAGTACCTCCTACAAAAAATATTCTTTTAAAACTTTACTAATAAAAGGTTCTACTTGTCAAATTGCTGGTATCCTCAAAGTTAGTTACTTGCCCCTCCATACAGCTTATAAAGAAAGGAAAAATAGTTTGCGTGTATATCTTTGTGTTCACAATTTTTAATGTATTAATGGGATTTTCTTCATCAGTGTATGAAAATGAAGACCAGTTACTTTGGCGTCCTGGTGTGGTTTTGGAGAGCAAAGTTAAGGAGTACCTTGTTGAGACCTCATTAAGAACTAGAAATGAAAAACTAATGGATAAGATTTCTGCAGGAACACACACAAGGGACAATGAACAGGTATACTTCAACTTCTTCTGTTGAAACATAAGCTAATTTTTTTCTTAGTATTGTGATTCAAATATTTCTTATATGTGAATTGGATATCTTTTTCTGATAGATTTTTAAAACTTGGAGCATATTAAAAAAAAAAAACATAATCCAGAGATCCTTGAGGTAACCACTCTAAATATTTTCATGTCTTTTTGCCTAACACACACATAATTTTTACCTTATGTAGGTACTATTTTTTAAATCCTTTTTATCACGTAAGCTATTTTCCTTAGCCATTAAGAATTCTTTAATAGCCTAGTTCTTGATGACTGTATATTCCATCCCATAGTTGTAATATCACTTATTTAAACATTCCTCATATTTGGACATTTAGATTTTATGATAAAGGTATTTGAATTATTCTTGAACTTTAATTAGAAACAAAGGTAATGTCTATGAAGATTGTATACATTTGATGTAGGAGCATTTGTGTACCTGCAGGTGCAGAACATTCTCCTGATTAAGTGTGGGATAGGGGAGGTGGTGCCTGTTTGCATTATTTAAATGTCTGTAGTTTTGTTCCTCCCATATACCTTTTTCACTCCAATGTGGGTAATCTTGACTAATGAGTACCCAGCGATAGGTAGACTCAAACTTGAATTCCCAAATATAAAGATGTTTTAGTAGCTGCACTTCAGAGTAGTTTTGTCAGCTGTCAAAAAGAAATCCCATGTTTTTTTTGTCTTGATATTTCATTAAGTCTATAAATCAATTTTGAAAGAATTAGCCTCTTTAAAACATTAGACCTGCTACCCCAAGAACATGGTCTGACTCTCCATTTATTTGGCTTTTTTTTTTTTCAGTCAAATGTTATTTTTTTGAACATCACATGTATCTCATTAGCTTAATTCCTCAATATCTTATGTACAATATGTCAATGGGATCTTATGTTTACAATTGTATATAAGTGATATAGAGAAGTATCAACTATTTTTGTATTTACTTTGTCTCAGGCTATTGAAAATTTATTAACAATGATTTTTCAGTTATCTTTCTTAGGTTTTCTAGTCTTAAAGTCATTATCAAAGAATAATTTTTTCCTTTCTTGCCATTACTTTAATCTCTTATTCCTGGTATACATCTGACTGCATTAGCTATAACTCTCAGAGCTCTTTGGTGTAGTAATAGTGATTTGGGGCCTGCTTTTGATGGAATTAATGCATCTAAGGTTTTTACTTTAAGAATAATACTGACTCTTGATTTGATACAGGCTATCTTTATTATAGTAAGGTAGTTTCCATCTTTTTATAACTATTAAAATTTTTGTATTTTTTTTCCATTAGAAATTGATACTGATTTATCAGATACTTAAAAAAAATTTTTTTTTATTAGAGTAGTTGTGGATTTACAGAAAAATCAGGCAGACAGTATGTAGTTCCCTTATATCCTTCTTTCCTTCCTCCCATTGTTTTCTCTATATAGAATTTACATTTTGCGTTAGTGTTGTACTTTTGGAATAATTGATGGAACTATTATTATAATTATATTAATAAAATAGTGCATAGTTTTTCATTAGGGCTCACTCTTTGTGATGTATAGTTCTGTGTTCTTTTTTTTTAATCAGATGCTTGTTTAGTTATTTGTTGAGATGATTACTTTATGTAACCTGTTGATACATTATTAGGTGTTTTAATATTGAGCCATCCTTACCTTCATTGAAATTTATTTAGGAAAGTGGATTGTTACTTTACTTTCAATTGAGTTCTATCTGTGTCTACTTAGAATATCCATTGATTTCAAACAGATTCAATAGGAAGAAATTCTAATTTTAAAAAAACTTTTCTTTGTAAGTGGAAATAACTGAGACTACTGTAAACCCTAGTTAATAAGTTCCAGTCCTTCAATTCCAACCCTGCTGCAGTTCCCTTCTATTAAAACTAAAAGAGAGAAGATGACATCAAGAGACAAGACCATAATTCTAATTTTCCCTAACTAGAAAAAGTAATCTGAAGTACGGGAATTCCTCCAGCTCAGAAAGTCTGGTAAATTTTCTTTTTTTAAGTCAAGAATGGTACTGGTGGATGACTTCTGAGAGGAGAGTGAGAGTGAGCAAATCCATGGGGTGCCAAAGTCAAATCTGTGGGATAGTTATATAGTCTAAATGCCTGGGCAAACATACTTCCAAATGCCCTGAAATTAGAGAGCATTTCAGCCAGTATTTGTGAAGACTTTTAACAGTATGTCTGGTTTTTTGTTTGCTAATTTGTTTGTTTTACTGCTGTTAGGTTTGAACTTTTGGTAATTTTTATTGAACTATTCCCCCCTTCCCCCTCCCCTTCTCTAAGGCCTTATATGAACTTCTTAAGTGTAATCACAATATAAAGGAAGCAATCGAAAGGTACTGCTGCAATGGAAAGGCATCTCAAGGTAAGAAACACTTGGGATCAAGAGAGGGAAATGACAGGGGATGGCCATATGGGGATTCAAATAACCAAAGTATCATAAAGGACAGAGCAATCCTATAACACTTTTATAAGATCTGTGTTCATCTTCATAGCAAATAATTTTTTCCTTTTCTTGCCCTCTATTTTTAGACGTACCAGAGATTGTCCAAATACAAATTAGTTACCCCCCTGTCACCTCCACTTTCTTGAAGAAATAGTTACAGAACAAAGCAGACCCCAGAGATGACAATATATTCAAAGTAATTAAAAAGAATGATTTTATGATTTCATTGAAAAGAAGTTGTTTTTTTCCTTTTTCTTTTTTCTTTTTTTAAAACAGACAGGAAATGAAAAGAAGATTAAGGATTTAAAAAAGAAACATGTATAATATATTCCATTGAATTTATTGTAAGAAGTATATTTTTAGTAGTCATGAAGTAACATTTTTACAATGCTTAGGTTTTGTTTTGTGTGTCAGGGAAGATGGCTAACTTTTATTTTTTGTCATTATATAAATGGATTGCATGCATCATAACTTTCATTAAGTAATATGTAGAGTGAAAATAACTTATGTAAATGACTTAGAAAAATATGAAAGCTGTAATAGTACATTTGAACTTGTGGGTTGAAAAAAGTCTACTGAAATGTTTCCTTGTAAAAGCTGCTTCTTTGAAGAAAATTATTTTAAGCTCTCAAAACCCTCAAATTAAGTACTGTTTTCTTTCTTAGTTCAAACTATTCACCTTTATATAGTGGACTACTATTAATGACTTTGGGGACCTGGTCCCCATTGTCATTGAGTGTGGCACTACAGCATTAAAGAGAATTAATAAAATAACTCCTAAGCCTGGGCCATGGCCCTCTGAAGACCTCCAAAGTCTCCTTCTCTGGCCCCAGTAACGTCTGCCAGGAAGTTGAAAGGGATTTTGTCTTTTGAGAGCATGGACTGTTTTTTATCCCCTTTAAATTTCCAGAGTTGAGCATAACACTGCACACACCAACTTTAAATAAATAATGTGCTGATTATACTTTATTTAATATGATTGATAACACATAAGAACTTATATTTTTGATAGAAGACCAGAGTAATGCTTATTTTCCATAAAGAAAATAGCCTTTTTTGTTTCCTAATTGAAAAGTAATATATGCTCCAATCGAGCATAAATTATAGAAAACATTAAATTCTCACCCTACCATGGAGAGAAAAAAAACAACAATGTTTATGTTTTGGTGTTCTAGCATCTTTGTAAGAATTTATAAAATGCATGTTTTTGGTAATCTTAATTTAAATCTCCTAAATGCAGAACTTTTTTTTTTTTTTTTTCTGCGTTTATGGCCTTTTACAGGGAAAACATACTGAAAATAAATCAGTGATTCATATAAAAGAGTTTTGAGTCCAATGAATTTTTGTTCTGAAATTTCTTTAGAAGGAATGACTGCGTGGACAGAGGAAGAATGCCGAAGCTTTGAACATGCACTCATGCTCTTTGGAAAAGATTTTCATCTTATACAGAAGAATAAGGTAAATGTTAAGCAGATTAGTACAGAGAAATTACTTACTAATTAAAGTGAATATAAGAAAGGAATTTATAAGTCACTGCCATGAGTAGGAAAAAGCAGCAACAACTTGTTAATGTTCTATTGCCATTAATATTCTAATATTGCTCTAAACATGACTGAGATTCACTCTCAGATGCCACAGTTTGCTTGAGGGATGACTGATAGTTTATTCACACATCTTTTAACAATAGGTAGTTATGTTCTATTCACAGAAAATGGATTTACCATATTTTTTAGGCAGTCTTATTCTCCCTTTTTCCTTGATTTTCATTTCTTTCCAAGCTATTCAAAAGCCCCTGGCCTCAAATAGGTTTCTCTTTAGCAGGGAGAACTGCAGTTCACTTGCTGAAAGAAGAAACATTGATTACTAAAAGCACCTAAAAATGTATTCTAATATTTTGGAATAGTTAAGTCCCATTAAAATATGGTTTGTTTATAATTACGCCTCTTCATCCTAAAGGAAGACAAGGTTCTGAAGTATTGAGGTGGATAGGTCAACATTTTATACATTTTTATATATATGAAAAACCTATTGTTTTCTCAAATATGAGATGAAATGTTTAATTTATTAAATAGATAAAACAGTTTAAGAAAATCTAAATTGGCCTGTTAAAGAATACCATCAGTTTTGTAATGATTTATGAAATTTACTCTAGCCATTCATTCCATAAGTAATTAAGTCCTACTACTTACCAGACATTGTTTTAGGCACTAGAGATACAACAACGAACAAGACAGAAAAGGTCTCTGTCCCCAAGAAGCCTACATTCCCAGAGAAGACTTATAGTTAATGATGTTTATTGAAAGGTATACTATATTTCTTGGTTTAAAAAGCTTGTCCCTATGTTAATGATCTTATATCATAACACGCTTGCTAATTAGGACAGAGATATTGAAACTTCCTTATTGAATACTGAGTAAGCAGGAGAGAAGAAAGCGTTCACTGGTTGAGGATATGGAATCTAGTCTGTACATCTGAGCTCATACCTGCAGTTGTATGTAGTTAGAGGAGCCCCTAGTCTGTTTGTGGTACCAGGTTCATGAGACTTGAATTTTATTGTTGTTGTTGGTTTTACCAAACTGTTGGAGCTAAGAGCCAAATGTTGGAGGGGAAAACCCTGCCTTCAGCTAGGAAATCATCTTAAATTCCAGATGCAATAGAGTGCTCATTCCTTTCCCAAGGGTTTTTTACCTCTTTTGAATCATGGAACCCTTTGAGAATCTGATGAAGCTGTGGCCCTTATCCTCAGAAAAGTGAACTTGTATGTAATTTGGGGAGATAATAGACCTCTTTAAAGCCCATTCATGTACCCTTCAGGGGTTGGTTAATCACAGCTTAAGAACCCTTGCTGTTGTCAGAATCATAGTGAGAATTCAATGAAGAGAAAGTGAAGGATGCCAGTGTTTCAGAATTCTCAGTACAGGTGCACAATAATTTGTGAATGCACAATACATTCCAATTTAAAAATACCTTGGACCTTTGAAAGTAGCCTCATTTATTAAATAGTATAAATTTAAAAACATTTCTGGTAGTTACTAATGTTCAGAATTTCATAATTGGGAGGATAGAAAATAAGACCCATGGATTGAAGTTACGATGTTTGTTTGTTTGTTTCTTAGTTACTAAAAATTGGGTTGGGTTTTTAAAAATCCACCTTTTTTTTATTAGGTGAGAACTAGAACAGTTGCTGAGTGTGTAGCATTCTACTATATGTGGAAGAAATCTGAACGTTATGATTACTTTGCTCAACAAACAAGATTTGGAAAGAAACGCTATAACCATCACCCTGGAGTTACGTAAGTACCATGGGCTTGACTTCAGTGCTTCTTGGTTTTAAACTGTGATGTGCAATCATAAAATGATTGGAGTTTGTTTTTCAGAGATTATATGGATCGTTTGGTAGATGAAACAGAAGCTCTGGGTGGGACAGTAAATTCTTCAGCCTTAATTTCTAATCGACCTGAGCCTATTCCTGATCAACAGCTGAACATTCTGAACTCTTTTACTGCCAGTGACTTGACAGGTAAAGTAAACATTTTTGTGTTCTTTAGTATAGCTTGGGGTAAAATTGTGTCCTCTTCATTTCACGACCTAGGACCAATTAATTAAACCATTTCCCATTTCTTTTTAGCTTTGACCAACAGTGTAGCAACCGTCTGCAACCCCACGGATGTGAATTGTTTGGATGATAGTTTTCCTCCACTGGGCAACACACCCCGTGGACAAGTAAATCATGTGCCTGTTGTAACGGAAGAGTTACTCACCCTGCCCAGCAATGGGGAAAGTGATTGTTTTAATTTATTTGAGACTGGATTTTATCACTCGGAGCTAAACCCTATGAACATATGCAGTGAAGAGTCAGAAAGACCAGCAAAGAGATTGAAAATGGGCATTGCTGTCCCTGAATCCTTTATGAATGAGGTCTCTGTAAATAATTTGGGTGTGGACTTTGAAAATCACACACATCACATCACCAGTGCCAAAATGGCTGTTTCTGTGGCTGACTTTGGCAGTCTGTCTGCCAACGAGACCAATGGTTTCATCAGTGCTCACGCTCTGCATCAGCATGCAGCCCTCCACTCCGAGTGACGCAAGTGGAGAGCCCAGAAACAGCGGGTGTGCAGTACCAGTAAACTTGAGGGGAGCTATCAGGTTTGCTTAGTCTTTCACTGGAAGTTTGAACCTTTTTCACTATGACATCAGTGATGTCAGTATGTATAGAACTATATCTTGATTTATCAAGAGTATTTTCATTTTCAATCCATAAATGTGGAAATGAACTATGATCAGCAGAGTGGGAACTAAGATTGAATTCTGTGGTGCAGCTTTAAGCTCTGCTTCTCTCTTCCTTATCCCCCAGTACCTCCTCCCCACTCCATTCCTTTTCTATAATTTTCTGTTCCCCACTGTCCTCACTCCCAATTTTAAAACCT
Source organism: Cabassous unicinctus (assembly GCA_029593785.1). NCBI lineage: Eukaryota > Metazoa > Chordata > Mammalia > Cingulata > Chlamyphoridae > Cabassous > Cabassous unicinctus. Next base: position 28,772 of record JAQZBX010009736.1, read on the forward strand.
GTAGACAGAAGTCACCAGCTCAAAACCAGCACAGAAATTCTGAACTGAATGAAGTGGCTTCTTTTTGTGTAAATTCCTTTTGCCATAATGGATGCAGTGGAATAACAATGTTTACAGGTACCAATCCTGATCCCTGCTCAATGTAGCATTTTTTTGGTTTTATTTTCTTAATTAAATAAAAGCAGGGGTAGGTTTCTTTAAACTGCACAAACATGCAAGGATTTTTTTAAATGGAAACTTCTCTCATGTTATTCAACTAGAGCACTTCAGTTTACAAAACAGCAAGTCCATCTTTATGGAAGCCAGCACAAGGAACTGCGTGCAGATTATGAAGACGCTTGCTTGGATCCTGTTTTAAAATTCTAGACCAGGGCTACCTTACACAGAATTGGTCATTTTACTGCCAGAAGATTTCTGTGTAACTTCATTTTTTGGCTAAAAATGTGGTGTTTGAAGATAAGGTATTCAGATGGGGTTTTGTCTACCATTGTCAGGATTGTAATCTTTAAAATCACACCAGTCATTGTATAATTTAGTTTATCCTGAGGCATTTGACTTGCGGAGGCACAGTCTACAAAGCCTAAGATGTTGCCACTCAATGGTTTACATTTTGGGACACCTCTTATGTTGTTTGCAGCACTGCAGTTCAAAGTGTTAATATAAAGAAGGGACTTCTAGATTTTATACATAATGCAGTAGAACCTTGAAGTATATTTAAACTTTTTTTGTTTAGCTTGAACATTTGGGAAGAAAAATGTGATTTCCTATCTGAAATAGATTGGTACTTTACCACTTTAAGTTTTAAACAGTGATAGACGTTCAGATGCATCTCAAACTTAGTTTTATTTTTATTCCATACATTGTGAATGAGAAGCCATTGTCATAAACTTTGGCCATTTTGCATTTTTAAGTTGTAAGGTGAATTCAAACAACATGTAATACAGTATTAGGATGTAATAAGCTTTGCTTTTATAGTACAGTTAAAACAATTTTGTTTGTTTTGCTCCATCTTAATTCAAACTTTTGATTTCTACTAGTGTTGCTTTGCAAAAACTTAAATGTTTGGCTGCATTGCTGATATTTGTAAGTATAAGTCGCTTCAAGGTTGTGCTGATAAGTAGATAGAATGTAGTGACCTTAGTACTGATTGAAAGGGAGGGTATTTATTATACAAACTGTGAACTGCAATGACATCCTTAGCTTTGGATGATGTGTATTCTCGTTTTTCTTTGCAGCATTTTAATGAAGATTGCTTTGAAGTGTTTACGCAGTAGCACATTTACTATAAAATTTAGTTTATAGCCCAGTGGACAAAAGTAGTTAAATTAATAACTTAAAATCAGTCTCTAATTTATACATTTAAAGTCTAGCATTCCTGTATGCACACAGTAAATGATGGGTAGCCTGGGCCCTGTGTTGCTTTCTAATATTTTTATCCAAGTTGTCAGCTTCTTATTGCTGTGTTGTGCTTATCTTTGAACCGTATTTTTGTTGTTAAAAATCAGTACATTTTCTGTAATTTAATAAGATACGGCCATAATCTTCCATTGTTACAACTTTAATTTTTGACTCTGGGTTTACAGTGGCTGGTCTGTATAAAATAATTTACACAAAGATGACTGAATGCTAATACCAGTTGCACTTAAATGAACATGCCCATTCTCAGTAGCTGATGCAGTAATATATTCAGTTTATCTATGCATTGCTGGGATCTCCATATAAGATGGAAACGGTGTTTCTTATCTAAAGTTTGGATTATCAGCAAGTTGAATGGACACTTTAGTTATTTAATAAAGATTTTTGACCAAAATCCAGAAAATGGTATGAGAGAAAAATAAATTCCAGCTAGTTTGATAGATTTTTAAATGCCAATCTGATTTTAGCCTCTTAGAGAGTGCTAGCTAGCTGGTAATGTTTACTTTTAATTCTTTGTTAAAATGAGGCAATAATTTGCAAGATTTTTGTATATATGTGTAAATTCTTCATATCTTTTTAGATCTAATTCAATATTTTCTGACTACTTCTGCCATGTATAATACCATTTTTGTGCATGCTTGATGTGACATTCATAAATTGTACCACTATGACTTTATCCATGTAAAATAGCTATTTATTGAATTTCCTTTTAAAAGCTGGATTTACTGTTTTTTTTCTTTTCTGTTTAAGCATCTTAGCAGAGAATTTGTTACTGTTTATTAAAAGAATTGCGTTTTGAGAGCATGAAAATAACCAATTTGCAATCATATGAAGAAACAATAATGCCTTTATTATCAAGTGTTAAGCACAATTCTTATAACAAACTGTGATGAATTCTTTTTGTTTTTCCTTTGCCGCAATATTTTCCTATGAACAAACCAAAAATCCATGATGAGCAATTGCAGTGTTGGCTGATGTATCTTTTATGTACAGGGAATTTGAAGACGACAGTGGATTCATTTAGAAGTGTAACTGGTGCTGTGATTATAGCAATACTTTACTTTTGTTAGTTGTACTTCATCTTGTTCATGCTAGCTTTTTTAAATGTTTAGTTTTCCTCTTGTCACGGTCAACTGCTGAATTTACTTGAAGGATGTAGAATACTGTTTAAAAAATACTAAAGTGTGTACAATTAGGTCAAAGAATTGTGCAATTGTTTCCTTTTTAATTTTTAAAATTGAAGGTCGTATATATCTGAGAACATCAGATCTAATAGAGCATAGTGATACTATTTAATTTAACCAAAGTCTCTAGTGAATATTTCAACTTTGAATGTAAACTAATGAATAGACCTGACCACCAAGGATATTGTTTGCCCAGAGTTTCAAAGCACATTGTCTACAAATGGAAATTGAAATTTATAAAAATATTGACGTTACTATGTTTTTTAAAAAAGTACCTAATTTTTTCACTAAAAGGAGGAAACTATTAGTTTTATTGTTAAATATGGTGGATCTTAATATTCCTTTTAGCTGACCGGTGATTCCAATTGTTCCAGTTTGAAATAAGTACCGTGTGAGTCTGAGATAAATTAGTGACAATCAGAACAAGTTTTAGTATCAGATGTTCAAGAGGAAGTTGCTATTGTTGCATTGATTTTAATATTTGTACATAAACACTGATTTTTTGAGCATTATTTTGTATTTGTTGTACTTTAATACCTGGTGTACAGTTCCAGAAATAAAAATCTGGAAATCTTTTTTTTTTTTCTCTTGGTTCGTGTGAGTATTTGCCACAAACAGATTTTTAATCTAATGAACCTTGAACTTTATCAGATGGGTAGCTACTTTACTGCTGTTAAATTAGTTTTAGATGTAGTAAATAAGATTTTTGATAGGTAAGTAATAAGGTCCGTTGGCAAAATAAGTTTTCTTTAAATCCTCTGTAATAGTCTTCCATTTATAATAAAATGCTAGCCAAAGTGAGAATCATACTTTTAGTTTAATTTAGGAAGACATGATGTCTGAAATTTGATCAGATTATTTGACAGACTATATTGATGGTGAACTCGTTTTCCTTATCTAATATTCATGGTTTTATAGACTAGTCCTAATCTTTCTTAAGCCTTCATCTGTTCAAGCTGAAGATGTATCTTAGCCTAATTTCACAAGTTTGTCCCCGTATTTCATTTGCTGTCACGGGAGCTTTCTCTAGTTCCATTCTTAACATGAAGTTGATCAGATATTGCCCACAATATTCAGATTTTGTATCAGGGCAAGAAGAGGACAAAATGAAAGCAAAAACCTCAGCTCTCTGCGTTGGTTACTCATCTAAAACCACTTTCCTTCATTTGCAGACACTTGAGGGCCTTAATCTGTGGGGCTCTGGGAGAGACAAGATTTGTGGAAGTGCCTTGAAGACTGGAGGTGGGGTGGGGGGAGGGCAAGCACAGGTATTTTGAATGTAGCCAAGTGCTATATGGAAACTACAGAGTGCTTTGGGCTTTCTGGGGAGGGAGAAGTCTCCTGGAAGCAGAATGATCTCTCTAACTTGTAAACCTTTTCCATTTGGCTATTAATTTCTATTAATGGTACATTTGTTGAACCTGCAGCTTCTCTGACTTCTCACTTGTACATTTCATCATAAATACTTTCATTCATTTTCATTTAGACTAGTCCCTGGGACAGCACTATTATTTCCCATCCAGATAAATGATTCTTAGTTATTATCCTGTTTCTGTGCTTGTCTAGGTTCTCTGTGAGAAAACTGTGCACAGAAACACTGAATTCACTTCTCAAGTTTTTCTAGGTTTAATGTGGGATTGCTGATACAATAGAGAGACACTTGTGTGCATACCTCGATTTGATGAGGTTATGTTTCTATAACTAGATAAAACTAATAAATAATCCACAAAGTTTTCTGGTGTAGAATTCATAAACAGCATTGCATGAGCATGTGAGAAATGAAATCACACATTTATAAACCTAAAAAAAATTAGTAAGAAAAATGAATATGGCTATTCTAACTTTTAAAATATCAATGTTTTATATTTTGTAATATCTTCACTCCATCCCAGCTCCCCACTCCCTATCCCAGACCAAATCATATTACTAGGCAAGCTGTACACTCCCACTGTGAGTATTTCACAGGCGGGAACCATGTTTTATTCTTTGTAGCCTCCAAGATCCTTCACGTAGTAGGTATTCGCTAAACATTTGATTACTTAAATTACTCTTTTAAGCAGATGGTGACTTTTCCCCCCTAACTTTAAAAAAAAAAAAAGCTACAAGCACACAGAAAAGTTGAAAGGGAGTATAAAAGAAAACCCAGATTGAACAATTGTTCATATTTTAGCATATTTGATCTCTATATATTCATTTTTTCTGAACTGTTTAAATCTTAGACATTGTAATACTTCATTCCTAAATACTTTGGCCTCAAATTTGCCAAAGCTATGAATAGTGATGTTCCCCCATAACCACAGTGTCATTATCAAGACACTGAAAATCAATATTTTCCAAAATATTGGTGGTCTATTTCTTATGTAAATAGTTCACTATAATTGTTCTGATGGGTCCCACAAAAATATAGTGCCTAACCTTTTTGCCTTTCGAAGGTTACCTAATGTGTTCCAAGGAGTTAGTTTCTATATTGTACATAAAGATCTAGGTAATGGGTCTTCTTGATCAAGTAGATCGCCTTCACTTCATGATAAGTCCCTCTGGTTTCTTAGGATCTTGGTGACATAAAAAATGAGGCCAGGAAAAAGTCAGAAATGCTCTCAGGGATGTGTGTATACATACATGCTGAATATCAAATAGAAGTCCTTTCTTAACCAACTTACACCTTGGGTACCTGAACAATCCTACTGATTCAACAAGAAAATTCCCGTAAGCTTTGAGGCAAATGAATAAAAGCTACTGGGACAAATCCCTATCTCGTTCATTCCTTCATTCAATAAATGTGTGTCAGCTCTCGTGTGTGTTCTAGGCACTTGAACTCCGTTGAACACCACTCTTTTGGGGGGAGATAATTGCTGATAAATGCAATAGAGAAAAACAAGGTAAGGGAATAGCCTGGGAGTGTCAGAGGTGGGAAAGAGGTATTATACATTTAAATAGGGTGGTTAGGCAAGGCCTCTCACTGAAAGGGTGGCAAAAAGGGAGGGGCTGAGCTATGTGGATATCTGCGGGAAGATCATTCCAGGCAGAGAACAAGTGCAAAGGTCCTGAGGTGGGAGTATGCCTGGCAGGTTCAAGGAGTGACAAGGAGGCCAGCATGGCTGGGGTGTGATATGAACAAGGGGAAGAGCTGGAGATCAGAGGCAATGAGAAGCTAAATCATGTATGTGAAGGACTTTAGCATTTTACTCTGTGAAATGTGGAGTCATTGGAGAGCTTTGAGCAGACATGAGTCAAGATCTGACAATTTAAAAGGGTCACTCTTGGTGCTGTGCTGAAAACAGTCCTTAAGAAGGGCAGGGGCACGTTGTGTGTATGAGTTGGGGGGTATGGGGGAAGTGGGAGGACGGAAGTAGATATGGAAGGCAATTAAAAGGCTTTTTAAATGGCAGTAAACCAGGTGAGAAAACATGGTGGCTTGGACCAGAAAGATTGCAGTGAAGATGGTCAAAGTAAATTCTGGTTAAACAGATTCCACATTAGGGCTTAAGGGACCCAATAAAGAACACTGCTCTTTCCCCCATCCAAGTTTGGAACTGAGAGTTAGATGCAGAAGTCAGGTCAATGGACATTAAAGTAACTAAGACCAAGAAAACCTTGGAGAAGATGGCCTCAGAGCTGTGGCCCAGTGGCATCACTAATACCCTACCTCTGAGCTAGACTCTCTTGGTCAGTGGTCCAGCTGGCTACTGCAAGGGCAGAGAGCAGGCCGGATACACTCCTGCTGCTGGCAAAGTCTACAGAGAAGTAACTAGAAAAGTCTGAGCCAGGGGTCCTAGTTCTTTTCCAAAGTTACTCTCAGAGAAATCACTCTTCTTCCTATGGGTACAGAGAGAGACCAGTGGTATTAGTGCTAATAGAAGTCCTGAATGTGGAAACACAGGAAGTGGGGAATAAGTGTTCCTCCAACATCATCTTTTAGCTAGAGTAGCAGTTTGATATTATTTATGAATTCCAAAAACAAAGAACTATGTTTGTAAACTGGTCTGTTCTTCTGGGTGTGATCCCCTTTGATTGTATTAGATTCAGCCGAGATATCTTTCATTAAATTATGTTAAGATTAGGGCTTTGATTTGACCACATCAGTAAGGTGTAAGTCAGTTTAAGTCTCTGCCCCCTTGGTGACTATATAAATGGACACTCACTCAAGACACACAGAAGATATACGGGAAGAAAAAACTTTGTCATGACACAGAAGAGAATTCTGATCCTGTGACCCCAAGAAGAGATAAGCCCTATGCCAGCCTGTAGCTGAGAGAGAGGAGGTTGAACCCTCGCAGAGATTGACAACCATCTTATTTCAACACGTGGTAACGACTTTGGTGAAAAACCAACCTTGAGTTGGCCTCTTTAGGGCCTTGTAACTGTCAGCTTTTACCCCAAATAAATATCCTTTATAAAAGCTAACAGATTTCTGGTATTTTGCATCAGCACCCCTTTGGCTAACTAATACAGCTATGTTCCCCACAAAAGGCATGTTCAGGCTCCAACCCCTAGAACTATAGGTGTAAACCTATTTGTAAATAGGAACTTTAAAGATGTTATTAATTCAGGTGTGCCCAAACTGAATGAGGGTGGGCCTTAATCCATTAACGTCCTTATAAGCAAAGGAAATTGGACACAGAAGGAGAAGCCATGGGAGCAGCCCTTTCTGGAAGAGAAAGGAGATGCTGCCATGTGTACTGTCATGTGACAGAAAAGCCAAGGACCAAGGATCTCTGGCAGCTAACCCCAGATTGTGATAGTCTTCAGGAAGAAAGGATCACTTTGCTGATGTCTCAATTTTGGACTTCTAGCCTCAAAACCATGAGCTAATTAATTCCCATTGTTAAGCCAACCCATTGTATGGTATTTGTTTTATCAGCCAGGAAACTAAAACACCATGCTAAAAGGAGCTCTAAAAGGATCTCTCTTGCACTCTTCTGTAATTTTTTTTTTCTTTTTGGAGTGTAGAAATGTTCAAACATGAGTGTAGAGAAAATAGTATAATGACCCCACATTTTCCTCCTACCCAGCTAGAACAATCTTTACACATGCATTTACTGCTGGCAACACAAATTCCATTTTAGAATAGGTATTTTTTACTTTGTAAGAATAAGGTTTTTACAGAGGTTTATACATATCAACAGAACTACAAGAATTGCTGATTTGGCTAAAATGTTAAAAACCACTATAGATATATACAAAATAAACATAAGAAAAATTGAAATGATAAGTTCAGGCAGTAAGTTTTAATTTAATGAGCTACTGTGTATTTAGGTGAAAACCAATTAAAATTGAAATTGCATTACAAATTTGAAATCGTGATGAAGCAAACAGCTTTTATCATGGAATATTGAAACATAAATATAATGTCAATAAAAACAAAAAATTCCTATTTCAATTAGCTCTTGATGTACTTGTTCTAAGTACTCTGGAACTCAGAGAACTGATTGACAAAAAATATTTAGAATTAGCTCAATAGCTGAGTTGAGTAGAAAACCTAATTTGTGATTCAGAGTTAGCTGACAATTGTGTAGTAGTTTGAAAATAGCTCTTCTCCTTGCTTGATGTCCCTGAGTGCAACAAGAACGACACATCGAAGTGGGCTGAAATCAAAGAGAAAAGTATAAAAAGGTTAGAAGTATTAACAGATACAAGCTCATATTTTTAATATAATCAATATGGGTTTTAGAGATGTAACCTTCTCTCTAATCAGAATCCTTACTACCACCTTAGTTTATATATTTGATTTCTACAAGGAAATAGTTCTAATCCCTTATGGACATATTCTACAGTAGAGTATGTCTATTCTACATCACTTAAAAAGACCTCAAATCAATAAGTTTATACAACTAATTACTTTCTCTGAAAGTGTTGTTTTTATGTTCAGGACCCCAAAACTGGTATTATAATAAAAATTTTAGAATGAAATTATAGTTTAATATTCTTTTCTTAATTCATATCTTTGCATTCTGCAAAACTAGAAACATTACTTAAACTTAATTGGAAATTTAAAAAAAAAATACATTTTATAGACACAATAAGACAGTGTTTATGCACACCTAGCTATCTTTCCCTCTACTTTTTGATAGGTAATGACATTATGACCCGGAGTATGTGGCTAAGAAACCCTAGTTGTTAAATACACAAATACATGGAGAGAGAGAGACATAAAACAAAGTTTAAGTGTTAGGAATAGCCCAAGGTTTAAATATCATCCATCTTAAAAGGCCAATTTAATAGACCTACACAAATTAAAGTTTGCTAGCAACTGGTAGCTCAATGAAATGATATACAGATAATATCTTCCTACAGCATTGTTAATAAAGAATTCTTAGCTCTACAGAATTGCTTATATTTTTAAAATGTTACTTAAGTATTCTCAGTAGACTTTCCACTTAATGAATAGAAAATATATGTTACATTAAGGATATGTATCTTCTGGATATATCCCTTTTTTTACTGTTATGTTTCCTAACCTAATAGTGTAATGGCAAAAGAAATAGTGTAATGTGGCCCCTTTCTTTTAATTGGGTGCTCTCATATGAAGTGAAGAAGATGATACTTAACCTGATTAAAGTAAAAACATTTTTAAAGATTTTGTGGGTAGGAAAAACAACAGAATCACTTTGAAAAAATATATGGTTAATACTATAAAATAATTCATAAGAAAAAAAGGGTAGTAATAACCAGAATGGTCTAAGTAATGGAAAATTTTTAATTCCAAATAAGGCTATATTAACTGATTAAGGGATGATAAACAAAAAAATCTGTTACTTATAATTTTTCACTCAAAAACATAAAATTGACTCCAAATTCTATATAGCTTTTTCTTATGGAAAAAAAAAAATATATATATATATATATATTTAAGTACAGCATAAGGAACTGCTCTTCTAAAAGACTAACCTTTGTTTGTCAGAACTGTAGGCAATGTTTGGAAGATACTGCTTCAGTTCTACAGGGAAAACTTCAGGCACATCAAATTCCTGATAACAGACATTAGCAGCTCTGTCTAGGAACAAGCACATAATTTTTAGAAACAGAACCATGATACAAGGTCATGGAAAACAGTACTGGATTATGGTACTTTATGAATGGTTTTCTAAACTATCAGAACTGCTGGATGAGCTTTATCTGTGGGTATCTATGTTTATATAGCTATATGTGTATATATATGTTCATATAGCTATATATCTGAATATATAAATTGAAATAGCCCTTACTATTTATTTTTTGTAGATCAGGAAATAGGCCCAAAGCAGTTAAAGGTTAAGTGGAACAGTCAGGCTTCAAATTCATGTCTCCCTAATCTCAAAGCCTAAGCTATATGTGCCAGATGACCAAACTTTTACTTATGGGAAAGCCAAGTCTTAGAGAAGGTAAGTGACTCAGAAATGTAAACAAGAGAAAGAGGATACCAATCTAGTGATTAATCTATAAGGCTATATTGAACCACTGACAAAATCATCTCTGACAAGTATAAAACAAATGCTAAAATAATAATGATTGAAAGGGCAATGGCTATCAATTGCCTATATTCACTGTAAAATCAGAAAACAGTAAATTTTAAAACTCCAATAAATGTATTGGGGAATTTATTTCCCCAAATTCTCTGTGATCTCTGTCATCAAAAAGTTATAGATACTTAAAGGCTCTGAATAGCTAAAATGTTAAACTCAACTGCATCTGGCACTCAGGCATAAGAGAAAGGAGGACAATTAACCATTGTCATATTTATATCTATTCTCACAGCTGCATGGTGCCAACTTACCATTTGAACAATTGTTGACATACTGTCCTACAGCCAGTGGATTATGAATTTCTGATGTTAACCATGTACTATCACTCATTTTTAAAGGACCAAGTTGATCTCTCCCATTGCAAGATCTGAAACAGTTTTGTGAAAGCATTAGCTAAGGGGATATTCTTTTGTATCTTAAAATAGAATTCAAAAATACAAAATTAAGCCTAAAAGCAAATAAGTGCAATTTCTCTTAAAGTTTTTGTTTTGTTTTGTTAATAGGGCAACTGAATTGCTACACAGTAGCTACCTTAATAGATTTTTATTAAAAGTGTAAAAGTTATGGGTTGTAGCCATTGTGAGAAGTGTGATTCTGTCTCCTATAATTAAATCTGAACATGGGCATCACCTTACCTGTACACAACTTTTGATATTCCTTTGTCATTTCCATCAATGAGTACCCCATCTAAGCATCTAAAAATAAATGAGTTTCCAATGGACTGGAAAAAGATTGGCTCATACTTCTGATACACTGTACCTATTATACAATAAGACAAAGACATATTATAGCAACATGTAAAAATCATAAACATTATAAGGACCTTTCTCTGGAATATGAACATAAAATGGAAGAATTTGTTTTAATTCCTCCATATGTTTCTAACATTTCACCTCCTGTGTAGACCATCACATTATATTTGGCTATTTTTAAATCCATTCAAGAGTGCTCAATAGCAGCATGTCCACACAGCTGAATAAAATTTGACTATCTTGGTTAACGATAATGTAAACATATTTTAGGCTCAGTTTTGCAATCATATTTTTAAAAAGTAGAGTTTGATTATACATCTATTAAAGAGTCCTTTAAGAAATGTATTTTGTGATCAATTAAATAATGAAGATATGTGTGAGAATAAAGAGTGACATTTGGGTTGTTTCTTCTTTTGCTGCAAAAGAAGAAAGGACAAAATAGTACTGGGTGATTCCTATGGGCCAGGCATGTTAATCTAGTTATTAAATTTATTTTATTATTTATTTGTTTGCTGGCTTGTTCTATTTAGTATTTCGAGAGTTAGGTTAGTTGTATATGAGGAAACTGAGATTCTCTTGCTTAGGGACATAAAATTAGAAAGTAGCAGAATGATTTTTTAAAACATAAGTCTATCTGACTTCACCATTCTTAGTTTGCACTATACCAAATAATACAATGTTAATTTAACAAACAATATATTCTATCGAGCATTCTCCAATCACCGACAAAAAAATTGCTTTACTTTCCAAGTGTAGAAGCAGCAGGAAGGTCTTTATTTAGTGATTCATGGGTTTAAATTGTATCTTTCATGTTTTAACCCCTACCATTTTTACCTTTAGTTATCAAGTAACTAAACCAAATTGAATTATTGTCTAGTGCTTTCTACGTAATCTACTTTTCCAAAATAGGACATACTATAATCTCCTAAATTTAAACATTGACTAGAAAAGCTTCCTTAAAAGAAAAATACATTTATCCCAACTAATACTTCAGAATACTTTCTAACACATAACATCGTTTACAAACAGTAAATTTCCAAATTAGACTTAAAGAAATCTACGGAAACTTGAATTTCCAATTCAACCTCTTACTCTAAGGATTACAGGGCTAGGCATTTTGTAAAACATATTAATCTGTATGTAAGAAACTCATGGTAAAGTACTTATCATGCCATTACCAGGATACATAGATACAATCGAGCCTTTTGGTACCAATCCATTAGTAACGAAGACACCTTTTCCAGCAGAAATCAATGAGCTAGTTGCTAGGGCAACACTGAAACCCAGTGTATTATAAAGAACTTCTTCTGGTTTAAAGATATTTTGCTGTTGATGTCTGTATGCAAGCAGTTTCACTCTTTGATGCTGAACTGCCAGTAAGTCTTGATATTTTGATTTAACAGGTTCTGGTAGCATAGTCAAGATATCTGATTGTTTATTGAAATCATTTAAGAATAGAGCCTGGAAAACTTTGAGTAATGTTCCTTGGACATCTTCATCTGAGATAACTTTGTCTTTGGATTCCTCTGGAACATATCGGAGGGTCCTGAAAATGGAAAAGTTTCTATTCATTTGCCTTCAACTGATAAAAGCCAGACTTTCTTGATGCCTTCTGGGTTACTGGCCTTAAAGAACTATAAGATTATTTCCCAGTGTTTGAAGGGCATAAAACTAAGAAGTATGTCAAAGAGTTGTCCCGGGTGCTCCAGTTACCTAACTCCTAACAATACCCACACAAGCTAACAATAACCAACACTTATATGGCCACTCTGTGCCAAATACTACTAGGTCCTTACAAACATTATCTCATGTTTGCAGACAAGGAAAGTGAAGCTTGGAGACGATAGGAACTTGACCAAACTCCTAAAGCTGGGTAAGTGGCAGACCCAGAAGCAGAAACATGGCTCAGCCCTTTCCCCCCAACAACCTCAGACACTTGAACATTAATGATCACAGGAGAACCGTCATACAGGCTAGTTTTATAGGCGTGTAGTTTCATAGACAAATTTAAGTAAACATTATATATTTTAATGCATTCTCTTCTAGGAGTACTTATTACTTCTTTAATGACTACATCGTTTTTATTTTCATAATTGTATTATTTTTACTTCTGTGGAAAAAGATAGCCATTCCCACCTCACAATCCTATGCTAATTATGCATTTGAATTCCTAAGTTTCCGTAGTATGAAACTTTGTGAAAGCTCCCTGGTTCTTAATTGGCCTTCAACAGAGACTTGTCTGCATATTTAGTGTGCATGATGTTGACTTCTTTCAGATAATTAGCACAACACAATAAAGCCAGCAGTAACACTGATCCCCTTTCTTCAGGCAGGACAGATTTCCTATTTCCCCTATGGCGCTGACCCCGTATTATTAACCCAAACACTCCAACGTGGTTTTAGTTGCTTTTCTGCACATTGTTATGCCTTAACTACTCCAAGCTGTTATCCTCACAGGCGAGATGGTTTGCTTTCAATGATACCTCTACGGAGCTATATAAATAAACCTTGGGTGGCTTTTCTAAAGAAAGTCAAGCTCCTAATTATGCTTTGACGGGGAGAATGCCACGCACTCTCACGCGGTACGAGTTTTCTTCACTTTGAAAAGTTTCTGTTTTCTGCCAGACAGAGTGGCGTCAAGCGCCTCAGCCGGTGCAAATATGAGAAAATAACACCTCGCACCGCGGCCTAGCCGGCGACCCTGGCCTCGCAGGTCCCGCAGCGCAGAGAGCGCTGGGAAATGGGCTACCATGCCCGTCCACCTAAGATCCCGCGCCGGACTCAGGACCCTCAACCGCCTCCGGGCTCGGTCCGCCCCAAATTCCACAAGCCCCGGGCCCCGCCGCGTTGACTCCACCAGGCTCAGAACCCGCCCCTCTCAGAGTCCTCGGCCTCCGCCCGCCTCCGGCCCCGCCCCCCTCGGACGCCACTCGCCTCAGGTTCCGCACGCCTCAGGGTCCTCAGCTACCTCGGGGTCCTCAGCTACCTCGGGCTCCGCCCACCTCGGGCTCCGCGGCCGCCTTGGCATCTGGAATCTGAAGGAAAACGATCCCGGCCCGGCCTTCCCGCCCTCTCACCTCGGGTTGTGGCTTAGGTTCAGCGCGATCCAGGGTACGAAGCGGTACTTGTAACGGCGCCATCGCTGCCACAGGCCTCGCAGCAGGTGGCCCGGCATGGCTGCCCCGCGGCGCCGTGACGAGAACAGCGCGGGCTTGGCGGGTCGTGGTCTAGGGCCCGCCCGGGTGGGAGGAGGAGCGGAAGCGCGCTGCCCCGCCCCCTCCTCCGTCTCCGCCCCCAGCGTCCCTACCGTGGGCTTCTCTAGCTGGTGGCCTCGGTCCTTTCCCTTTCTTGACCCCAGCTCATTGACTCAGAGGCGCGTAGAGCTGGAAGGCTGTCTCCTTATGCTCTCGTCCTTTTTCCATTCACGCGTGTGCCCTCACACGTACACACCAGCCCTCGGTGTGCGCGAGTAACACGGAGCTTCAAAGGGCATCCTACCTTCGAGGGACACATGAACGTTTGCTACCCAATTTCTTCCTTCAGCTTTCCCAGGCCGTCAGTTGCCCAGCTACCGCTTTCAAGGAGCATCTATTTACTCTGTAGTGCACCACCGTCTGTCTTTACTCAGCGTTTGCTCTCTTCAGTGTTTGCCTCTCCTTCCCTCCGTTACCTCGTGGGCCTTCAGGAGCAAGAATATCAGGCGCACCCTACAGAGTGAATCCGTGTTCCAAAAAGTTAATCAATTTTTTGGGTTTTGCAAATATGTGTATATAATGTAAAAGAACAAAATGCGATGATGCCGGTTCTTTACTCCAGTGTTTCTCTTCATTCTCCTAAATACCCAAAGGCAAAAATTAATAGACGAAATGTTTTGTAAGAACATCTTTATTGAGCTATAATTGCCATACAATAAACGGCACATGTTTGAAGTGAACAATTTAAAACGTTTTGACATAGGTATGTATCTGTAAAACTATCCCCACAAACAATATAGTAAACATATCCATCACCCCTAAAAGTTTCCTTATGATCCTTTTTAATCCTCCCTTCCACTCCCCTATGCCCCAAGGCCCAAGCAACCATTCCTCTGCTTTCTGTCACTATGTTAGTTTGGTCATAATGTGTTACCCTTTTAATATAATCTTGGATTCAATTTGCTAGAATTTTGTTCACAACTTTTTCATCTATGTTCATGAGAGATATTGGTCTAATTTTCTTGTAATGTCTTTGGCCTCATTGAATGAAGTGGGAAGTAGTCCCTCATGGGTGAAATTTGAAAGGACTTTTATAGCTATGGCTCCCCAACACACACATACACACACACGCACACATTTAGGACAAGTTCAGAAGATGGGACAAATCCCTTAAACATCTTGAAATCAACAAGTGTTTGTTAAGAAATAAATGTGCTGCTGCTATTTTCCTCAGGCTGGAAAGTTTGTTTCGCTCTTCTTTGTCTGACAGTGAGGGTGAATCCTAATCTAAAGTCTAAATTGAACAGCTAAAGCTAGTAAAAATTCAGGCATATGCCAGTGGCCTCTGGAATCATTTGATTCCAAAAAGGAATAAAGGGAAAGAAAGACTATCTGCCAAAGTTTCTGTTTTATTCTACTATCATAAGATGTTAGCAAACTCTAGAGGCTTTGCTGTGTTTGGCAATATTGGGGATTGAATCATGTCCCCACAAAAGACAAGTTTAAGTCAATCCATGTTCCTGTGGGTGAGAGCCTATTTAAAAATAGGACCTTTAAAGATGTTATTAAAGTGTGGACTCAATTGTGAATAGGAAAAATCCTATTTAGTCGAGGCCAAATGGAATCAAGGTGAGCCTTAATCCATGTGGCCACAGTCCTTACAGTGAGTCAGAAGCAGCCAGAAGTCAGTAGAAGCCAGAATTCAGCAGGAAACCAGAAGAACAGACCCAAGGAGAAAGAGATGGCCATATGATGGAAGTCGCAACAGAGTCCCAGAGAAATCAAGCCCTGCCAATACCATGATGTTGGACTTCCAGCCTCCAAAACTGTGAGAAATACATTTCTGTTGTTTAAACCAAACCGTTGTGTAGTATTTGTCATAGTAGCCCTAGCAAACTAAGACAGGTAACTTGGCATAATCCATATTTATCTGACTAGCTTAATGGAGTCAATTCAGTTCCAGGATGTATTAATAAATGATATTCATAGAAAGTGCCTTTTTAGTTTTCAAGCATAAGGAACCAAAATGAACTAGTTAAATCTTACCTGTAGTAACGTGCTTATCTTTTTTAAAAATGAAGTTTTTGCATTTATTTCCAGAGCTTTTTAATTTTATGGAATTAAAGTTAATTTTTATTAATCTATGTAATTCAGGAAAACAACATTTTCACAGAAACGTGAGAGAAAAGGCTAATGTCTGCTTTAATCATACCCTATAATGCTGTAGTTCCTCCAATCCAAGTCCTTGTTACCTCTTCTCAAAAGTTATCAGACTGATGTGTTTTCTGCCAGTTTTATTTTTTTAAATATATTTTTATTACAAAAGTTGTGAACTTACAAAACAACACACATGTGTAGAATTCCCATAAAACACCCCTTCACTAATATACCAACACATGGTGGAACATTTGTTACAGATTATGAGATAATATCAGACTATTACCACCAACCATGGTCCATAGTGTACATTTGGCACACTTTTTCCATATACCCCCATTATCAATACAGTACATCTCTGGCATTGATGCAAGAATATTACAGTATTGCTGTTAACCACAGTCCATAGATCAGAGCAATTATATTTTTCCCATGCTTCTTCACATTCCCATCATCCTGCAATAGTGACATACATCCACTTTAATTCACAGAAGGACAGACTTGTATCTGTACCATCAACCACAATTCTCATCCACCTCTGGGTTCACTGTGTTATTTAGTCCCTAGATTATTCTCTAGCTTTCTTTCAACTGATATTTATATCCCTAGATTACCCTTTTCAGCCACAATCCCATTTATAAATCAGCTGCTATTCACTATGATGTGTTACCATCAACTCTATCCATTTTCACACTTTTATAGTCAAATTAATTAAACTTCTACATACATTAAGCAT
>JAQZBX010009737.1:0-45551 GCA_029593785.1 Cabassous unicinctus
AACAAATTAAATTGAACCTTTCTATTTTACTCTAGTATGATTTCTACCAAAGCTCTTTTCTTTCCTTAGTGCCACTCCCCATTTCTAATTTCTACTTGCCATTGACCCCTTTCCCTGCGTGAATAGAGCTTCACAAGCTCAATGGTTATTTTTCCTCATCAAGTGTCATCAAACAGACCATCTCTTGAGATTTCCACCAGACCAATTTTTCCACCAGACAAATTAATTCAATTTGTTCACTAGGCAACGTATTTTGGGAAAGGAATGTTGTGAATACTGTTTTTGCATTTATTTTCCAGGAAAAGAATTTTCTTCAAATAATCTTCTTCTTTGTTCTAGGATTCATGTAGGTTTAAAGTAGCATCGCTATCACACTGTCTGCCTTTGCTTGGCCATTATGCCATAAATTCTTTCTAAACATATAAAGCTGTATCAAGATACAGCTTTATATGTTTAGAAAAAATGTCAAGAAAGAATGTTTGGAAAGAATATTAAGAAACATAGATGTCAAAATAAAAATAAAATAAAATAAAACTGGTACAAATTAAAAACATCCTGGTAACAGTTTTCTGTACCAGTTATTTCTTCATAGCCCCACAGTCCATTCTAGAATCAGGGCCTTATTTTCCACAATGGCCACTGGAGGGCATTGCCAGTCAGCAGTGAGGGAGATTTTTAGCAAATCCTTAGCTTGGAGAAAGTTAAGGTTAAAGGTGAGTTATGGCAATGAGATTGAACATGAAAAACTAAGATATAATTAAATATCTCAAGGCAAGGTTTTGCTGGAACTGAGACTGAAGTTAAACAAGAGTTGTTGAAATGTGATGGGTGTTTGACCTAGATTTTATTCTCCATCTACTTACTGTTAACTTTGCTGTTGTAAATGACTTATGGTTTGATGGTTGCATGTGCCTCATATAATGTCATTAGTATGTTACCTGAAAGCTTGATCTAAATTGAGTTTCTGAGTATCAAAACTTATTTTAATGATAATCTCACCATTAAAAGAAGGAGTTACTCTTTTCAAAATGAACCAGGTTATTTAGGAATGTGAATATTACTTTAATGTTTGGAAAAACCTGCCAATATCCTTATTAAGATGCCTTAAAATACAACACATCTCTAAGCAACTTGAGGCTTGATTCACTCAGCTGAGATACTACCCAATTAGACCAATGGAAAAGCATGGATTTGATTTCCAAATCTCCAAGCCTTTAGTTTACCCACCACTCTCCACTCACTGATACTTCCCCGATCACCTTTGAGGCTGTGTCCCTATGAAAGCACACACCATGTTAAATGTCAATTTTGTTTTCTCTATATATGCCTTGAGAGTCTCAGAATTCAAGTCTGTGGAAATATTTTTGAATTTGTGTCAGTGTGCTTATATGAATTGTCTATAAAAACAATGAATTACAAAGGATTATTATTTCATTTGGTCCTCAACCTTTTCTATCAAGATAGGTAGAAAGATAATGCTTTCTTCCTCTTCTTTAAAAATAAAGAAACTGGGTCTCTAGAAGGTTAGGTGATTTATTCAAGGTCACACAGTTATGTAGTTGGGCCTTCTAAAATTCTTCCATTTAATTATTTATATAAAGGATATTATTCCATTACATCCTTTATTCTGAGATTATATTCTTTGAAATTTTTGGTGGTATAATATCCTTTATTTTATAACAATGGTGATAGCATTTATACATGTCTTAACTGGGCAAAAGACAATGTGAATTCCTAAAATTGATCCATGATGTACAAAATCTGGGAACCACTGTACTATACACTTTGTGTGTGTGTGTTTTAAGGTTTTTTTTAATAATAAACTTTTTGTATAGAGAAGTTTTAGATTACATAAAAGTTACACCAAAAGAATAGGGGATTCCCATATACACCACTCTCTTCCCCTGCCCCTCCCACATTTCCCCTCTTAATAACAGCTTACATCATTGTAGTACATTTATTACATTTGATGAAAAAATATTGAAGCATTGCTACTAACAAAGGTCTATAGTTTACATTGGGGTTTACACTTTTCATTGCACAGTTTCATAGGCTTTGACAAAATCTATATTGACCTGTATCTGTCCTTGCAATATCATGCAGAACAATTCCAATGCCCTAAATATGTCCTATATTCCACCTATTCTTTCCTCCCCATCTCTACAGAACCTCTAGTGACCATTATCTTTATATCAATGTTACAATTTCTTCTGTTACAGCAACAATAATAAGTCAATAAAGACTTATTATTGTTTGGTCCATGGTTGCATTTCCCCTTTGTTCATTCCTCAAACTTGAGGATTTTGGGATGGTGATGCATCCTATGATTCAGATTGAGAGGGGGCTTAGATATTATAGGGAAGATGGAAGGAACTGTTTTGCTTGCAGTTGTAGATACTCATTGTTTTTTGGGATGGGGTTTCTCCATCATCATCATGTTGTTAGTTGTCCTGGGTGAGTCCAATGAACTGGAGAGTAGGTGTTGGCTGCAACACTGCTGAGATTCAGGGCTCAGGTAAGTAAACTTAAGAACTGGGTTGCATTCTCATTAACATGTTTTTCTTATAGTCTCTACTTGGGATTTTGAGACTGCTTATTTTTATATCTATTGAGAGAAAATCAAAATTCCAAATCAGAATGAACTAAAATGTAGCTTCTGTATGTGTGGCTCATGAAAGATGCTCCTTTTGGCTTGCCACTTCCATCCAGGAATTGAGACTATAATACTTTGAGAAGTGTAAAAAAACTTTGTATTACTTTATTAAGAGGAACAATGGTGTACATATCACTAAAGAGTTGAAAGGGATTGATGCTTACATTGAATAGCACTAAGGAACCTCTGATTCCTACTAAAAATGCTGCTGAATATATGCATTTATTTCTCTTCACAAATCCTACTGATATGATGTAATAAATATAAAAATACATCTATCGCAGCAGTGTGAGAAATTGGAGAAAAGTACCACCAGCTGATTAGAGCAGTGAAGAATTTCTGAAACATAATTAGCAGATTCAATCATTTATTCAATCCCTATTTATTGAGTACTTGTTATATGCCAAATATTCTTTTAGGTGTTGGGAAAACTGCATGCAATGAACAAGATGTTAAAAATCCTTGTTTTCATGCAGCTTCTGTTATTTAGAGGGAAGGCAGACAGACAATAAAAACAAATGAGAAATATGTCAGATTGTGGTAAGTGCAATGTAAAAAATTAAGATAAGTTAATGTGATAGAAAAGTTACTGGGTGACTGCTCTAATTTGGATAGTTTTGGAAGAGCTCTCTGAGAAGCTGATATTTTAGTTGAGAGTTGAATGACAATAAAGAACCAGCTTTTAAAGATCTGGGGAAAAACATTCCTGGGAGAAAGAAGGGCTAATACAAAGGCCCTAAAGAATGAATGAGCTTAAAATGTTTAAGGATCAGAAATAGGCAAGTGGCTGGCTTCCCCGGGAGGGGCTCTGGCCTCCCACGCCCATTCACAGCGCCGACACTGACAGCCCTGGGTTCCTGTGTGTGGACATCCAGGCCCGGGACTCCGAGCCAGGAGCCCTGGCTTCCCTGGCCTTCTCCCGGCGCAGCCCGGCTTGAATTTTTGTGCCTGCTCGCAGGGAGCTTGAGAAGGCCCCACAAGAGGAGCGCAAGCCGCCTGCCGACAAGATATCCATGAATGATCCTTAGCTTTCTGGACACATCCCTGTAGCGGCCGGCCTCATCGTAAAGCACACCACCAGCAACGGGAAGGATCCCGGAGGACTGGGGCCCAAGAGGAGCTTTGCTGGCTCCACCCCCAATCAGTAGGTAGCGTTGGTGGTGACCTAGCCCCTGCCCAGCTCTCTGGCCCAGCCCCCCATCAGCACCCCAGTGGACCCTGCTCTGGGCCAGGGCAGCTCCGAGGAGGTGCCAAAGCTGGTGTTTGCTGTGAACCTGTTCCCCGCCCAGCTGTTCTCCAGTGACCAGGAGACCCTAGAGGAGCTTGCCAGCATTGGGCTGGTGCTCCGCCCCACGGAAGGGTTTGCCAATGGGCTCCTGCTGGCCACTGCCTGGCCCAGGCCCCTTGCCTACTGCAGTGCCCAGCCTGGCCTCAGGGAAGCAGAGTGGCAAGCCGCCCCCTGCCCCGGAGTTGGCAGGCGTCTCAGGCGTAGAGGAAGCCGACACTCCCAGCTCCAGTGACCACCAACCAGAGACCACGAGCACCATCGCTACAGTGTCCAGCATGTCCACCCTGAGCTCAGACAGAAGCGAGCTGGCTGACACCCACACCTCCTTCACCAACGGACAAACTTTTCTACTCAAGAAGCTGCAAGTTCCTCCCAAACCCAAGCTTAATTCTCCCCTGGGGAAGGGTGGTGACCTTCAGTGACAGGCTGCTGAAGCAATCCTGGAACAGTGAGCTCATGACCTAGCAGCACCACGCCACTTGCCTCTCCTCGCTACCTCTTTCAGAGAAGATCCAAGCTGTGAGGAGACCCCATGAAAAGCCGCAGGCTCCATGGACCTAAAGATGACAAACCAACTGTGATCAGTGAGCTCAGCTCTTGCCTGCAGCAACTGAATAAAGACCTTCACTCCCTGGAAGAGGAGCCAGCCCGTGGCCTGGTAGGTCTGCTGCACCCTGCCAAAAAGTTGCCCTTGCAGCAGCTCCGTGAGCTCCAAGTAGGGGGTGAGTAGGAAAGGGGACCTGTGTCATATCCATGGCCTCCTCTGACCTTTTGTCCAACCCCCATGGCCCATTCTGTCCCATCAGCCCATCTGTCTATGCTCGTCCCTCAGTCTTCCCCAGTGTCCACCTGAGGGCCCCACTCTCCATTACCTGGACTTGCTTTGTCTGCAATGGAAGGCTTTTTACCAGCATCCTGAATATCAGGGCTGCTGTTCCCTGTACCCTTGTTGGTGCTGCGGTGGGAGCTGGCACCTGTCAGATGCTCAGGCTGGGTCTGAGACTCCATCTCTGGCTCCTGACTAGAGCTGCCTCTACCATTAAGGCTTGTTCTAAGGTCCATTCTGAGCTGTCCCCTCAGCTATCTGCAGGTTCATCATGGCCTTTTACCCCCACCCCAGACCTCCCCATGGTCATGTTACTGGTGTCACCTTCTCTAGCTGCCTCGTGCCCAGTCTCCTCTTGAAGGCTTAGGGCGCTGGCTCCTTTTCCTCCTGGGACCTGCCAACAAACTTCCTATTTTCCTCCCTGGGAACATTGCTGTCTCTCAGTACCAACTCAGAGGCCCTTAAAAACACATGCATCTTTGTGGCCTAAAGTACACTAGGAAGACAGATGGAATTTACACCACTTCTGAACCCTCCACCTCCCTCTGAACCCTTGACCTGATCATGTCTTCACTTTCTCTATCCCTTACTATTCCTCTGTCTTAACCCACCATTCCTAGGGTAGGGGTTTGCACACTAGAGATACGGTAGTGTCACTGGCATGAGGAGGGGTCTGCTCAGGCTGTCATTCCTCTGGCTTCACAGAAACTGCTGGAACCCCTGATGATCCCTTGACTCTGCTTGAGAACCCCTATCCCAAAGGGGGACTTCTCAGGCCTGTGGGTGTCCAGAATGCTTGTCTGACTGCAGAGATAGTCACCCCACTGGCCAGACCTCTCCTCTGCCTTTTTAAAAGCTGCCTTTTTCTTTGTGCCCTGTAGGTCTCCCCTCCTCTTCCCGTCCCAGCTTTGTGGGGAGAGTGGGATGCCCCCAGCTCTAACCCCCTTCTTGCTGCCCGAAAGAGCACTTAGTGGGCCGTTAATTGTGACTCTTGGAAAGCAGGGTTCCCAAAGTGTGGGGGAATTCGGAGCTTAAGAACTTTGTGAAATTCTTACAACAGCCTGTCCATTTTGCCTTCTTCCAGTTCAGGAATCAAAAGATAAGTGGAAGCTTCAGGAGCTCACAATACTTCCCTTAGATGGTCCCAGGAGCCCCTCTGCTCCTGCCACCTTGTGCGCTGCTCTGTGGCCCCCTCCCCTTTTAGCCTTGGCCAGCCCTGCCAGGCAATGATCTTAGAATGGCCTATGGGTGTGGACAGCAAGGGTCCCAGGAGGGTGTGGCTGGCTGGTACAGAGCCCTCCCTGCACCCTGGCTCTCTGTCCAGGGGTCTCTGTAATAGACTAGACCCTGGAAGGGGGTGGTTCCTGATTCAGCCCGGATGAGCTCCCTGTTCCTCCTTTGTTTCTCCTCCCTCTGCCAATCCCTCTTTTCTTCTCTGCCCCCTGGTCCCTATGAAAATCAAAGCCATTTAAAATGCTAGCACAGTGCCTGAGAGCATATAGCAGTTCCTTCCATAAATGTTTGCTAAGTGCATGAAAGAAAGAGAAAAAAAACAGGAAAGAAAACAAGTGGAGTGATGGTAATAGATTAGGTCATAGAAGGAAGCAGGAGTCAGATCATCTAAGCTAGATAAGGAGCATAGATTTTATTCCAAATAGGAGGAGAAGCCATTAGAGAATTGGAAGCAGGGGAATGACATGATCCAAAGTATTATTTTAAAAGACTACTATGATTTATTTTTGGAAAACAGATTGTATGAGTGTTATATCAGTTTAGATGAGTTTGGTCCTAATATCAGAAAATCTAATTGATAGTGGAAATAAAGGTTAAAACAAATATATTAGCTCACAAAATAAGGAGTTAGTAGATTGGACATCTTCAGGGTTATTTATTCTGTGACACAACAGTGACTTCAATGACTAGAACCTTTTCATCTGTTCACTTTGAAATCCTTGGTGTGTTGGCTTTGTCTCTACAGCTTTTTCCCCTCATGGTTGCAAGATAACTGCAGTGGTTCCAGGCTTCACATGCAGACGTGGCAATACTCAGAGATATAAGTCTTCCAGTAGACCTTCCCTCAGACCTGCCTTTACTTCCATGGCAATCAAGATTTCTATTAAGTGAAAAAAATCTTTATTGCTACCAATATTTCCTAGTCAAGATCTGCAATTTCAAATATGAACAGATGATCAAGAAAGTTGTAAATTAAAAAAAAGAAAATCAAATAACCAAACTTTAAGGTCTTAATTTAGGAACCAGAAAAAGCTAGGTTTAATTACAGTACTCAAAGAAATTTTAGAAGATATTACATTCATAAAAATGAGCAGGCTGTTTTGAAAATAAAATCAGACTTCAAAAATAAAAACATGATTGCAGAAAGAAAAAATAGATGGGCTAAAAAAGAATGAATACAGCTAAAATCTGGTATTCTAAGCTAAAAGATAGAGCCAACAAAAAGAGTGTATATTTTTGCAACTCCTGAAATATTTCTAAATTTAATTTTTTTTTTTAAAGTGAAAAATAATGACCAGATGA
This sequence comes from Cabassous unicinctus, assembly GCA_029593785.1. Classification (NCBI taxonomy): domain Eukaryota; kingdom Metazoa; phylum Chordata; class Mammalia; order Cingulata; family Chlamyphoridae; genus Cabassous; species Cabassous unicinctus. The sequence continues at coordinate 7,303 of JAQZBX010009737.1, forward strand.
ACCCTAGAGTCTCTTTCCATGTTAAGATTCTAGGATCTGTGTTTCTGGTGCGCACCATTTACTGTAGATATATTGTATCAAATGACTCTTCTCTTAACTATGCAGAATTCATGTTTTATATTTTCTAACCCTTTGAAGGATCCTACAATTTCACTTAAAGGGAATAATTAAGCAACATATGACTTTATTCAAATATGGTTGCTCCACATAGGTCTGGACTTTCTGGCAATGAATGGGGTTTTTCATTTTGAAGCTCATTTTGAAAGTGATTACTTTCAGGCTCTGGCTTTGCGTCAGCATCATTCTGCACATGCTCTTTTTTTTTTTTTTTAAGATTTTTAAAAATTTATTTCTTTCTCTGCCCCCTCCCCATTGTTTTGCGCTCACTGTCTGCTCTCTGTGTCCATTCACTGTGTGTTCTTCTGTATCTGCTTGTCTTCTCTTTAGGTGGCACAGGGAACAAATCCTGGGACCTTCCGGGGTAGGAGAGAGGTGTTCAATCTCTTGTGCCACCTCAGCTCCCTGGTCTGCTGCGTCTCTTATTGTCTCTCCTCTGTGTCTCTTTTTGTTGCATCATCTTGCTGTGCCAACTCTCCACATGGGCCAGCACTCCATGCAGGCCAGGTAGCCACGGGCCAGATTGCTTTTCACCAGGAGGCCCCGGGAATCGAACCTTGGACCTCCTTTATTGTAGGTGGGAGCCCAGTCAATTGAGCCACATCTTTTTTTCTTGCACATGCTCTTAAGGATGCCAAAATACCAGTGGTGTTGCTTTGACTATTGCTGCAAAGCCCAGTACAATAGATCACATTAACGTAGTAGTGAACCCATGGGGCTGTTCACGTAAAAATAACTAACATTTATTGAATGCTTACATGTGCCAATCACTATTTCAAGTGCTTTATACACATGCTGACACATAATCTTCAAAAAGCCTTTTGAAGTAAATGTTGATTTTATCCTGATTTTAAGGGTGATGGAATTGAGGCATAAAGAAGTTAATGAATGTACACAAAGGCACAAAACTAGTGAGGGAGAGAGCTTGAATTTAAACTGAGAAATTTGGGATTTCAGTCAATTGCTCTTAATCTTTAAAATCTACTGTTGCTTTCTCATTTCTATGTGAAATGATATAGTTTGTACTATAAAAAACTAATGAGAGGCAGTGAGATAAAAATGGAAAGAATACCAAACTCAGAGTCAGGGTTTTGGATTTCTGGTACTGATACTGCTTCTATTTAATTTGGGGTGGTCCATTTAATGATTGTTACTAATCTGTAAAATAGAAGTTGATTTAATGTCCTTTATTTGTCTAATTCCAGACCTTTCACAAATTACATTCACGTACATGATCTCATTTAAGCTTTACAGAAACTCTGTAAGAAACTTAGGCTCATAGTAGGGGAATTCACTCCCCTCCGCCCCCCCACATGCAGCACACATACACCCTCTTTTACAAAGATGGTAAGGACTTTAAGACTCCAAATCTTGTGCGTTTTCCTTTATACTTTGCTGCACAAGAGCATTTTCTAAACTTTAATATAATATGCCAATATTAACATTTATAATTAATGTGGCATGCAAAGATGGATTGGTAATATTTTCAGCAAAAGAAGGCTGCAGGAAAGGATAATTTTGGAATTGATTTGAAGAAACCAAACTAGTTTGTTATGTGAAAATCACATGCATTCTTAATTTATTTTGTTTAAATCCCATAACAAATGATTAACTGATGGAAGATTAAGCCGCTTCTTTGTGCTTTGGTGAATTCCTTATTTTGTAACATGAAATGATAAATGTTTGAACAGCTGCAATTATATAAAGTTAAGAAACCATACAGAACTCACACACTCACTCACACACAATATTATTTTCCTCCAGGGCTGTTGATTGGGACTGTGCCACAGAAAAGTAATCCATGGATGACATAAATATATTTTCATTCATTTTGCTGAATCCTTTGCATGGCATGACTTTCTCTGTTGGAGGTTTACCTTAAGAATGGAAAGAAAAGGAAAAAAATGTGAAAAAACCAGATTTCTTGATTTATTTTCTTGGAATAGTTTCTGAGATATTGTTCTCCTCTAGGTACAAGCTGAATACTTTTACAACAATTGAGGACTAAAGGGAAAGAGTAGGGGGTGGGGACTCAGCTGTGACCTTGGCCATTGAACAACTTTTTAGTCCATTTTATCTTTGTATACTTAAGAAGCATGAATAGGATTTATTTCTTATTTATTTTTTAAGCATATGAGCTCTAAAGATATACTACTATGCAGGTAAACCTGTGTGTCTACTTAATCCACGTACAGTCATTGTAAATCCCTTCAATGGTTATATATGTGAAATCTGATAACTCAGTTCCCTGGTAGAATTCTGGGAAATTATATGAACACTTACAGTATGACTTAACTTCCCTGTTGTCTGCTGGAAATGGATGAATAGACTGGAACCTATGAATAGACTGCTTCTTGCTCTTTACTAAAGTATGAATAGATCATACAATATAGCACAAAATGGAGTCAGAGAATCCTAGAATATCAGATTTGGAAGGGGCCTTAGAACTTATCATCACATTTTATCAGTCAGGGAAACAGAGTCACTATAAGTATTATGTGAATAAGTGATTTATTATAGGTATTGGATATTACACAAATGTGGGAGGAACTGAGGAAGTGAAGGTCTAGAGGGGAGTTGCAGGATCTTAAAAAAAAGGTCCCTGCACTGGTATGAGTGGAGAAACCAGAGCTTTCATGGAAATCCAAGTCAACACTTCCAGTCTGTGAAGTAGGACCACGAAGGAGGAACTCGTGGAGAGTTCTGTGGAAAATTCCCTCTCTGGAAACCTGTTGCCTATCTGTAATTGCTATCTCAGTGTGTCTGCAGTTAAGCCCTTGCTGGAGGACCTGGGGAGTAGGGCTGGCACTTAGGAAAGAATGTTATAAGCAGAGTGGAAGAAAGTGCTCATAAGGTGAGGCCAACTGGGCACCTCCATATCTGCTCTGCACCATGACTAACTGAGACAACCTTCCAAGAAGAATGGCTTCTGCTTTTCTGTGGTCTCCCCAATCCCCAGCCAATTCCTCCATTGGCAACTATAGTCCAGGACCATATAGGGAAAGAGATTCTGAGAAATGTAGTTCCCAGCCTTAGCCAAGTGAACATGGCAAAATCCAGTACAATGTCTAATGTTCTAATTGTGCAGACTAGAAAACTGCTGCCCTGAGAGAAATGACCCTACTAAGCTTGATGAGTTAAATTCAGAACTAGGTTCAAGGTGTCTTGATTGTTGGAGCAGTATTTTTTCAACACATCTTCTTTCTGGTTCTTATCTGTGTATGGACTATATGAATATAATCATGTGAATGTGGGCTAAAATCTTTATATAGGTCATCCATCTAATATTTTCATTGGAAGTAATAAATAACTTATTCACAAACATTAATATAATTGGTTCTTTTTAACATTTCACAGTAGCTTGAATTTGCTCATGCTCCCAAGTGGTGGAGAAAAAATATTTTGGTGTATATGCTAGCTGAAGCTTTACTACATAATCAAATTTATTTTACTGCATTATCAATTTTTTATTACTTGACTATTAGAAAAGTTGTTGACCCAAACTGTATTTTAGAAAACTAACTGATACTGGGGAGGAAGAACTCTAGAAATTTATAACAATTATACCTATGATTTATTGAGTACTTACTATATATCAGGCATTATGCTAAGCACTTTACATCTATCTTTTTTTTGCAATTATTTTCATTGTTTTTCAATTATTTACACATGAATAAATATGAAATCTTATGAAAGTATAGAAATTGAGCAGGAAGCAAAAATATCTCTGTAAGAAAAGAGCCATATTGTGTTAGAGCAAGGCTCCTTACAGAAGATAACTTAGGGGAGTCTTCGGGTCATAGTCTGGTTTTCAGCTTCCCTTGAAGTTACAAGAGGTTTTGGGGAAGTTGGAGGGAAAGACAGTGAATGAGTCTTGGGAAACATAGAGTCCCATAATCTGGCATATGCTAGATCTCTAAAATGAGTCAGATACTGGTATCTAAGCTCACCATGACCATCCTGCAGCTCTCAGGAGAACTTAACAGCAGGGAAATTCAGTAGGGAGCAGTGAATGTCTTCAGCTGACAACAGTCAACTTTATTAACACATGATCCAGTTAGTAAGAATCTGAGCCAGGCTCTCCTGAGCAGAAGACACCTTAGTGATGGCAGCCATTCTCATGTCTTTTTCTTGGGCCATGTTACCAAATCTGGGCTGGTTGTTCTTTCTGCAGGAATTTTCCTTCCCCATGATCCTGAGGATTACCCTCACCTGTCCCTCATGCTGAATCAGCTGTATCTTGTATGTGATTGGAAGACAAATTCCAGAAGCTGTGTGAGAGTGGTCCACAAAGCCTTTTTGTGAACTAAAATGTTTTAATTTTATCCTTAAATTTAATTTTTAAATCAGGCTGAGTTAAAATTCCAAGATTCTCATAATTTCACTAGTAATTTTCAAGGCATGGTTCAATGTTCTTGCTGCCAACACTGCTTGTTGAGAAATCCAAAGCCATTTGAAATCCCAAACCTGTATACAATGTCTAGTTTTAATTTTTTTCCTTTCTGGAGGCTTTTGGGCTTTTTCCTCTTTGTATACTGAGTTCTTATAATTCCAAGATTTGGATCTGTTTTCATCCATTTTGTAATCAATTCATAGTTTTCATTTCCGGAAAAAGTTCCTAAATATTCTATGGATGCTTTCCTTTCCTCTCTTTTCTTTGTTCTTTCTTCCTAGAACTTCTTTCACTTATATGTTGGACCCCCTGAACTCCTTCTCTTGATTTTTAATTTTTTGCCTTTCCATTTTCTATTGTTTCATTCTTCCTGTTCTCATTTCTTTATCATTCCCTAACTTGTTTTACAAAATTTCTATTGAGCTTCTCATGTCTGTTCTTTTAAATGCTTTTAATTTCTAATAATAATTTTTTGTTGTTCTCTGAATGTCCACTTTTTTATAGGACCCTCTTCTTGTTTCATGGTTGAAATATTTTTCTTATCTCTCTGAAGATAAAAATTACAGTTTTTCTTAAAGGTTTCTTTCCTCACAGAGGCTCTCTTTCTTCCAAGTTGCTTTTTACTGTTAGTTTTTTTTCTATCTTTAAGGTTAGAGAATTCCCTCAGATGTTTGTATGTCCTTCATAATTTTCTGCTTATATTTAAGAGTGGGAATCCAAAAATTGGTTATGAGTGTTTGGGTAGGGCTTGTTACCTATGGGATGATTTGGCTGGGCTCTTGGCATGATATTAGTCTTTCTACTTAGGCTGGTCAGATTTCCCAGAAAAACAAACAAACAAACAAAACTTCTAATCTTGTCTTTATAGGTTTAGGTCTTTAAAAAAATCTTTTTGGTGTAGTTTAAGTGGGTGTTTTATTTTGCAGGGTTGCAGTAGGATTGTTCAAATTGCCTTTATTTTTCAAACTAGAGCATCTCCATTATCTTATTAAGCCTCACAACAATCTAAGATGAGGGGTGGGAAATATTACTCATACTCATGAAACTCTCGTTTTGACAGGTTTTCTACTACCTTGCTGAAGGTTACGTAACTGTTGAATGGATAGATCAGGATTTGAACTTAGGGGAGGCTGATTCCAAAGACTCTATACTAAGGACTTGTGACCCAGAGACCAGACACAAGCCTACAAAACAGCTTCTCTGACAGTTAATGAGGATCTGGACAGTTGCTTCTTTATAGGGTGAAGAAGAAATTAATAGAAGAGATACTTCAGTAATCTTGCTGATTACCTGACTCTGAATTAGAATTTCCAATCCTTTCAAACAGAGAAGCTCATTCTAAACCTGTTAGTTCTACATCCAAAATAAACTTTAAGTTTGTGCATTTCTCTCCATCCCCATTGTCACCTTTCTAATTTACAAATAATCATTGGTGTTCTCCTGGGTTACCACAAGGACTTCCTACCCAAAGTTCTTACATCCGTTCTTGTCTACTTCTTATGCATAGTGAATATAGAACCTAGAAGAATCTTTTACCGAAAAATCACATCATATCCTTTCCCTGCTTAAAATGCTGTGAAGATTTTCATAATAACACAAGGTAAAATATGAATTCTTAACATGACTGACAAGACCTTACAGCCTGGTTTCTAGCTACCTCTTCAACCTTTTCTTTTGCCGTCCTTGGTCTTCTTTCACTATGCTGAACATGAACCAATAAAAATTAATGATGGGAAAGGAAGCACTATTGATTAGCCCATTGCCTCACCTGCAATGCTAACACTTAAAATCTGAATGAAGACAGTGGTGAACAAGATTGAATCTTAATTTACAGTGATTGACAAGTTTTGAGGCAATCAGATGCCAGTGTTTCCTCATGCTAATCTGTTAAGGACTTCTTTCTTCTGCCAAACACGGCCATGGGAAACCATCTGTCTTAGTTTCCTAAGGCTGTTGTATAAATGTATCACAAACTTATGTGGCTTCAAAGAACCAAAATCTATTGTCTTAAAGTTCTGGAGGCCAGACTTCTGAAATCAAGGAGTTACAAGGGCCATGCACTTTTTGAACCAATAAGAGAGAATCTTTCATTGACACTTCCTAGCTTCCAGTGGTTTGCTGGCAATCCTCAGTGTTTCTTGATTTGCTGTGAAGCACTTCAATATATCTCCACTGTCACATGGTGTTTTCCTTATGCTGATGTGTATCTCTTTTCCCCTTCTTATATTAGATTAGGGTCCACCCTTATCTTAACTAATAACATCCACAAAGGCTGTATTTCCAAATAAATTCATATGCACAGGACCAAGGATTACAACTTGAGCATATCTTTCTAGGGGGCACAATGTAACTCATAATATCTTCTTTAAGGAAAATCATGATGGATCTTCTTTAAGATCCATCATATTTTTTTTCTTTGTTTGTAAAGAAGCTTTAGGTTACATAAATGTTACATAGAAAATATAGGGGATTCCCATATACTCTATCCTCTCCCCCTCCCGCACATTCCCCCATTAACATCTATCACTAGTGCGGTACATTTGTTACAATTGATGAACAATTGTAAAAATTGTTAAAGCGTTGTTATTAACCATGGTCTACAGTTTACATTCATTTTACACTTTGCACCGCACAATTTTATCGGATTTGACAAAATGTATAATGGCCTGTATCCGTCATGCAAAATCATGCAGAACAATTCCAGTGTCTCCAAAATGCCCCAAGTTACACCTATTCTTCCCTCGACCTCCACTCAGAACCTCTAGTGACCACTGTTTTGATATCAATGTTACAAGTTCTTCCATTACTAGAATAATAAAGTCTACTTTGGTCCATAGTTGAATTCCCCCTTTATATTTATTCATTCCTCAATCTTGAGGGTTATGGGATGGTGATGCCCACTCTGCTTCCAATGAGGGGGGTCTTAGATCCCATGGGGCAAATGGATGGAACTGTCTTGCTTGCAGTCGTAGATACTCTCTGTTTTTGGAATGTGCATTGTCCATTATCATTCTTTTGTTTCTTGCCCTGGTTAAGTCTGATGAACTGGAGAGTAGGTGTTGGCTGCAACTCTGCTGAGATTCAGGGCTCAACTGGCATATACACATCCTGAAGATTTAAATCTCTGGGACATGTATTTAATGGGTATAGTGCTAATTATAGGTTCATATAAAAGGGGCAGAAGAACCATGTGTAGGAAAATTATAAATGAGTCTAACTCTGATACATTGGGGAAATAGGTTACCATATATTCCAAGGTAAGGCCCACTGACAGGGTGCTGATTCCTGGGATTATCTGCTCTGCCTATAGTGTCCAGATATCTCTAGAGACCTCAGAAGCACCCCTGCTTGAGGCACTGTTTACTGTGCCAGACCCTCCTGAGATGTAGCATAACCTCTGGAATGACCTCCTGACAATCTTTGAAATCTCTTAGCCATAGAAACTCATTTGTATTTAATATTTCCTCCTTTTAGTCAAGGTCTTTCTCCAAATGCATAGCTAGTTGGAGCTTGGTAATAATCCCTCAGTGCCAGAGAGTCCCATTCTTGGGAGTCATGTCCCACGCTGGGGGGAAGGCAGTGAGTTTTATGCTGAGTTTGGCTCAGAGAGCAACTAGGCCACATTTGAGCAACTAGGAGACTTTCAGGAGGAACCTCTTGGGCAATATATATTACTAGATTAAGTTTCAATTTCATAAGAACAAGGTTCATAAGTACAAGCATCAATATCAAGGGCCTGGCATATTGGTCAGGCCTCCTTTGCTAGTCACTGCCCATGTATTCTAGAGATTCTTGCCACTCTATTATAGAATGTAGCAGGACTTCCCAGGATGGGAATCAATATTCCATTGCTTACTGTGCGGGTCTCCACCTCCTGTGACAACACCCCATAACCACATAAACACATTCATATAGGTGCACCCCTCCCCACACATCCCACCACCACCTACAGCCCGCACTAGTGATCCTCCCCTGCCACAGCTGCAATCCTTCTGCAATCCAAAACCTCCCCCAAAACAAAGCCAAAAAATTTTTTTTTTGGATTATGCTTTTCATCACCGTAAGATCTGTTATCTTTAATGTATAGTGACAATTTCTTCTGTTTGTTCCTCCAGTGTATTATTTTTTTCACTTTATTTTCAAAGAAGTTTTAGCTTACAGAAAAGTCACATAGAAAATATAGGGGATTCCCATAAACCCGCTCTCCCTCTCATATTCTCCCCTACTAATAGCATCTTACATGAGTTTGGTACATTTGTTACAATAGATGAACAAATACTGAAGCATTGTTACTAACCATAGTCAATGGTTTACATTATGGTTTACATTTTGCACCATACGCTTTTATAGATTTTGACAAAATGTATAATGGCATGAATCTATCATTGCAAAATCATGCAGAACAATTCCAATTCCCTAAAAATGTGCTATGTTCCACCTATTTTTCCCTCAGAACTTATGTTAACCACCAAGTTTCAATTTTTGAAGAATAAAGTTCATAGGTATATGCATTAATATTGAGGGCTTGACATACTGGTCTGTTTTCTTTTATTAGGCACTGCCTATGTACTCGAGATTCTTCTCCTTCTATTTGAGAATGTTGCAGGACTCCCCAGGATGGGGGTTTAATATTTTCTTGATTACTGTGCAGGTCTCAACCCACTGAGATAACACCGTATGACAAGATGAACACATTTATATTCCATAAAAACATGCCCCAGGTGCATGCTTTCCCACATATCCCCCCACCACTGACACCTTGCACCAGTGACCTTCCCCTGCCATATTTGCCAAAAGAACATTCCCACCATTGTAGTTTAAGCCACAGACCTACGAATCTCCCGAGTTCACCCGTTCCTTCCTCTAATCCTACCCTCCAGTTCCATGGATAGTTCAACCCAACACCCCCACTCTACTCACCCTCACATTCTAGCACTGTTCAGCCACTCACATCCCTGCACAACCATTACCCCCATCCACTGCCAACACCCCCTTCCACTTTCCATATTGAGCATTGGCTCACCACCTTCTACTCCATTTTTGTCTCCTGGTAACCTAACTTCCAGATTCTAGCTCTGTGAGTCTCCTCAATATGCTTAGGTCATATTAGTGAGGTCATGCAATATTTATCCTTTAGTGACTGGCTTACTTCACTCAATATAAGGTCTTCAAGATTCAGCCATGTTGTCCCATGTGTCAATACTTCATTCCTTCTTACAGCTGAATAATATGCCATTGTATGTATATACGACATTTTTCTTACCATTCCTCTGTTGATGGACAGTTCGTTTGCTTCCAACTTTTGGCAATAGTGAATAATGCTGCTATGAACATTGGTGTGCATACATCTGTTCGTGTTCCTGCCTTTAAGTCTTCTGTGTATATACCCAGCATTGAGATTGCTGGATCATATGGAATTCTATCATCACCTTCCTGAGGAGCCTCTGAACCGTCCTCCACAATGGCTGCACCATTCTATATTCCCACCAGCAGCAGACAAATCCATGATCTTTTACCTATGACTCTAGAGAGCTCTTTTTGGGAAACAATTAAGAACAACAGTAACAATGATATAAATATTTTACAAAACCAAAAAGAACTAAATGTTGACTACTAATAATATTAATAATATCTTTCCGAGAAATCTCACTATTGAAACTAAGACTAAGTAATCTACTCCTTATAAGAACTTAAGAAAGTCATTCCAGACTAATAAGACTTTTTTATTCTACTTTTATTTTTTTACAGGAATCTCTTTAATGGACAAGTTGTTGGAAAGTGTATGGAATGGAAATTTTTACATCATTAATCTCTAAGGTTAGTGGAGATAAGTAAGTATACTCCTTGTATACCTTTAATAATGATGATTCTTTATACAGATAAAAAATTTTTAGGGTTTTCAAAGGGCTTTCACATCCACTGTTGACTACTTTGTGAGAGTTTGAATAATGTATGAGTGACTCAACCATCTTATTTTTCAAAGCATAATGCTTGACATATACAAATATGCTGTAAAAGGATGTTGAATCAAAGAATGAATTTGATCTACACAACAAAATATGGCATATAGGAAAATATTATTATGCCTTTATACACAACTAGAAACAGTTTCAGTGATTTGCCAAGGTGCCTTAAATATTTGATGCAGAGAAAAAGACAAGATCTTTATTATCTGATGTCTTGGCCTTTAGTGAACTCTAGATATAATCCTGAGGAGAGAAGAGAAATAGCCAATGAAATTCTGAAGAGATGAAACATTTTAAAGAACACATATCTTTCTTTGAACATTATTTTGATGCCTATAAGAAATGATTGGCATACATTTCCTACATGGTTAGAGAACAACTTCATTTGTTCATTTGTTCCATTATTGATTTTAATGTCTGTTCACTCTGATGTAAGTTCATTTTCTTTTCTTTTCTTTTCTTTCTTTCTTTTTTTTTACATGGACCACTAATACTAAATTCTTACAGTGTTCACTCTAGGTTTTGTTTTTATCTTTTAAGGCTTGACAAAGATGTTGAATCTTTCCTCAGCCTTTGATGTTTTTAATTATGTGACACTTGAGTTGAGTTTTGAAAGGTAGATGAGTTTGAATGCCAGTTATAAAATTGAGTGCAGAGTGTTCCAAATTGAGGAAACCATGTGAGCAAAGTCCTTAGGTGAGAAACTGCTGAATGTATGCAAGGTTGATGGATTTGGTTGGAGAATGATATGCATGAAAAGAATCTAAATTGGTGCCAGATCATGAAGAACCTAGAATGCCAAATGGAGGACTTTCTTCCATGAGCAGTGGGAAGTTATCAATGGGGTTTTCAGCAGGAGAGTGGCAGTGTGGGTTACTAAACATGGTTTTTAAAAAAAAAATAATGAGGGCATAGCCATATCTCTGCTTTAGTATGATCATTCTGGTGGTAAGAAGAATGGTGTGTGTGTGTGTGTGTGTGTGTGTGTGTGTTTATTGAAAGCACTAGAATGTGAAACCATGACAAGATCACCAGCTAAGAGACTATTTCAATAGTCCAATTAAAATTGAAAGCATATCTACCACTTACTAAGTGTAAAACTTAGGACAACTTACTTTTCCTCTCTTAGCCTCATTTTCCTGATCTTTATCTTATAAGATTATTGCTAGAATTAAGTGAGAGAATGCTTTTACCATATTAGCACAATGCCAATAATAAGTGCTCAATAGGTGTTTATTATTTTATATTAGGCTAATTAAGATGCAATATTTTTTGAATATGTCTCAGTAAAATATTTTGGTCTTTTCTCAATGAAATGTTCTTTCAGAGCTGAGATATCCTATTGGACAAAAGTAAAATGCACACCCACAGGGTCTCTCTCAAGAAAGTCCTCAGTCTCCCTGACTATGGAAGGCTTTGCTAAAGGGTTGCATAACAAGGAGGTCTTATCACCTCGAGCTTCTGCTCCTTTGCATTGTGTAACCAGAAAAGCAACAAATCAATAAAAGGATAATCTGCCATGCTTGAGAAACCAAACATGAGCTTCTGATGCTTGCTGTCCTCCTCTCAGCACATCAAGCATAATGTTGTACTTACGCTGTAGTGTTTGCTAGACACTTGACTGTCCTGTCCCTATATCAGTTGTTGTCTTGTACTTCTTGACCTAACCTGTATATAAGGTGGTGTGGTGGGATTACTCTTCATTATTTATTGCATTTTTCCCTTTAACAGCATTTTATGATGGAGACCAAGTAGGAGCTCTGTCATATCTCAATGACTGAAAAGTTTAAGACTGGATCAGCTAAGCATTAGGAAAAATTTAAACAGTAGGCTTTGACAAACAAGATTATTCTATTCTATCTTTGGATTGATTTTGTCTTACTGGTACTCAAGGATTTCTACAATGTTGGGCATAGAATATGTAATAGATGCATATGGAATTGAAAGGTGGTACTTATTTATATGTCATTATTCATTCAGTCAAAAAAACTAAGCAACAGAGCACCTATCATGGCCAGATAATGTATTGAAGGATATAATGCCATGATAAACCATATTATTTAATTCAATATATTTACTGAACAGTAGCCATGTACCAGGCCTCCTACAATATTGTGGCAATTCAAGCATGAATCTGCAATTGTTCTTTCCCTCAAACACCTATAGTTTATGGAGAGATTCCATAGAGAATAGCTTTGGTCAATAGCAATAAATAAGTAATCCCTAGGTTCTTTAATTTAGGATATTTTATAGTTAAAAAGCTATATCTACTTGATTCCATTTTATTTCAGAAGTTTCATTCATATGAAATATACCTTTTCAGTTTTTTGTTTCTCTTCTGGGACATTTTTATCTATTTCACTTCTGAAAATATGGAACAGCTGTGTTTTCTTCTCTAAAGGTATTCATTTTAGTGGTTTCCTTTCAGTTCTATATGGATGAAAACTATTCGACATTTTACTGGGTTAGTCTTCATCAGCCTGGCATTGTCAATCTCTGAGATTTCCTAAATGGAGAAATTAAGGAGACATGCATGCATTCACACTAAGAATCTCAGTATGCTGTAGATTCTTATAACCACTTATTGACTGAGTGCTTAAAGAGATGCAAAATTAATTTATATGAGCTCAGGTTTATTTATGCCCCTGTCATGAGATAAAATTCTGACTATGTTTGCATTCATGTTTGTGGTTGGATGAATGTTGTTTGGGAGACATGCTGCATTCCTTTTAATAAAGTTTAATCACCTTTGTTATGAAGTACAGTAGATATTACTGTGCTATTTAGTTCAAGTTTTTATCAGAAGGATGAAAATTTATAGATTAGGATGGAAGGAAAAAGGACTGAGATTGTCAGAGCTAAAATTCAATATTGTGTTGAAATTATAATTTGAAACATTCAATATTAACCATTTTACCAATAGATGCCAACAAATAGATAATCTTGGGGGTACATGGGGGCTCTCTATGTCTGTGACTGATAGTATTTCAGTGCCTTAATTTCACAGAGTCACCTTAGGGAAACAATAATGTAAATTTCCAGTTTGTTTCTGATGTTTATTAAATTTCTAGATTTTGACCTACCCAATTCTCTTACCTGAGGGTTTAATGTTGGAATGTGCCCAACCTTCTAAGGAAAGCCCTCTAAAGATTGCTGCAGGGATAGAGTTATTTGATTCCTTCCTTTAAGAAGCTTGTCTCCTATTTCTGCCATGAAGTGGAAGGGAAATTGGATCTCCGTATATTTTAGCAACCAATTGAATTCATAATCCAAGTTAAATTAATCCAGGGTAATATTTGTTTTTGTTTAATGCAGCAGAGTATGGTAAAGGAAGCTCAACATTTTGACTAATCTCAACCTATTACACTACACTATATTACATATATATATGTACATATATATACAATACATATATATTATATTATGTATTACACTACATAGCAAGTTTTCCATCTATTAAATTACTACTAGTCAATGTACTGGTATGAATTGATTATCCGGAAAAGCCACATCTGATTTTTATACACTTACCATCTTCTAGTTAAACTAAGGCCAGATGGTTCACTGGAAACATCAGCACATTTCTTTTAAATTAAAGAAAATAGTTTTATGGATGGAGCATACAGGACAGAATTGTTCTATGAAAAAAGCTAGAGTTTAATCTATATTCCTGGTAGAATGTCTTACCTACTTTTTCTGCCAGAAAAACATTAGAGCAATTAGCCCATTTACATGGGTTTAAAAAAGATCTGTGGTTTTTATTATCGTTTAAAGAATTTTAAAGTGAATTAAACACACATTTAACCATAAAACAAGAAAGAAAATCCATTAGAACACCCTAAGCCCATTGTTCACGTTCTTTTGACCTCGGCTGTAGAAAACCACGACGGCTATCTGATTTCAAATGCATCCACTCCAGCAAAGTGGCAATATTCCTTTAAGAACAAATAGATTGCTTCCTTCGTATTCTGCTACCTGTTATGCACACAACGTCATCTTTTTAATATGAGATGAGTATATTTGTAATATCTTGTTCTTTCTTTTTTTTTAGCTGAATTTGAAATATCTTGTTCTTTCTTTTTTTTAGCTGAATTTGAATTTGAATTTCCTGTCTAGGCAGGGTCTGGACCTTTCCAGCATTTGGAAAAGACTTTGTTGTTTTCCAAATGATAAAGAAGTCCATGAGACTATGTTTTGTCTTTGCCTCCTCTCCCATTTTGTTTCTGTACAGACCAAGTTCACTGCTAAAGGTTGATGAGACGCGCGGCCATCACAAAAGTTGCTCCTAGAAATATCTTTTACCAGGGTCAAAAGACTTTTTAAAAGGGAAAATAAGTTTTCCTTGTGAATTTATGTGGACAGTACTTCCTCTGAACTAAATTGTTACCTTTTTTTTTACTGCTAGATAACTTCCTCACCCATTTCTACTACGAAGTAATACTTCATTGGACTTTCCTCGATGCATTTCTTATCTAGAAGAGTCATTATTCAAAAAAGGAGGCAACACATGTGAGAATAATCTTTTGAGGTTAACTTTTTTTCTCTTGCCCCTAAATGATATTTGTCTCCTTTTCACCACCCAAAGGAGAAAATTTTCCAGAAATTTCTCTGACAGCCACAATCCAGATTTAGTTACAGAAAGAGATTGATGACCTTTAGAGAATCATGAGTTCATTGGCTGGCATGTGCAAATATAGCAGGCAACCAGTCATATTTTAATAAAAATCAATACTCCTTATAACATTAATAATAGATAAATATATTGACCTATTATGTGCTGGCACTGTATTAAATGCTCTACATACATGGTTTCCATTAACTATATTATCAATAGTAAGAAGTAAGTATATTATCTATCTTTCCATTTTATAGGTAAGGAACGTGGGAGTGAGTCAAATAAAGTAGTAATAACAACAATGAACACTTATCCAATACTTATTATTTGCCAGGCTCTATTTTAAGAGCATAATCATATTAATTCATTTAGTCTACAATAAAACTCAATGAGTGGGTAATATTATTAGTCCTAATTTTCCAGTGAGAAAATGGGGGCACACAGAGATTAACTAATTGCTCAGTTTTAGCTAATAAAAGTGTAGTTGGGATCCAGAACCAAACAGTCTAGTTCCTCAGGCTTTCGTCTTACCACTACATTGTCCTGCCTATGACTTCTCAACTCAGTCTATTACCCAGCAATTTATGAGTGGTTAGTGGCATAGTTGTGCCTTGACTTCAAAGTCTGTGATCTTAATTGCTACATTTTATTTTACTGTCTCTTGTTTACCAAGTACACAATCAGTGCAAAGCACTGTGGTTTGGCTTGCACCTACAGGTGGTAAAGGAGTGTACAGAGACAATCTCTGCCCCTGTGAATTTCACTCTTTGGAAGGAAAAACTGCTTACTGTCCAGTTAAAGGGCCTACCAACCCTACCAACACCAGAATGGCTTTTCTAATTTTCAACAGGAGTCCATTCTTATTAAGGACTTTGCTAAATAAATAGAGTTATTAGGGATCTCTCTACTATAATTCATGTAACTTTGACTATTGAATGAGCCAAGGGGTCTCCCAATTCAGGATATTTGTGAGTTTCTTTCTTACAAAAACTGTTATAATCAGTAAGAGGTGAGCTATATATAGTTGAAGGTTTCTGCCTTCACTCAGAAGACGGAAATATTTGGCTGACTCTGACAGTAAAGAGAGCAAACCTCCCATGGGGAGAAATGCCAGCTTTAAAGTGCTCAACGCTCTGCTCTTTTAGGTGGGAAAATGATGGAGTGGCCTGCAGGAATTAAGGACAAAGAGCCCAAGCTCTAATTCAAGAATGTTATGGTCCCCACATATTCTCTGTAAATCAGATGCGGTATTGTTAGCGGACGGCTCTGGTTTCTGGGCTTCTGGGTTCTTGGCTTATGTCGCATAAAAGAATTTAAGGACATGCCATAGGGTAGGCAAGGGAGTAAAGAGTTTATTTAAGTGAGTTGCACGCATGGGGCCCCAGGTCAGGCCTTTTTAAAGTCTTTCCTCCTCCCCCTTCATAACGCTAGGGAGGGGCCCCAGCTGTTTGCTGTTCTGATTGATTGCCCCACCTGTCATTTCTCAGGGGACCAATGATGAAGATTTTTGAGGGTATCCTGGGCTTTCCCTTGACCCTGAATGGGATTCTCATTCCAAATGAGATTCTTGAGGCCAAGATCTTGTGGGATCTCTCAGGAGGTTTTGGGTCGGGCTCTCACGGCCATGTAGTCTGTTGGCCATGTTGTCTGTCAGCCATGCTGTCTGTTGGCCATGTTGTTTGTCATCCTTGTCTGCTGGGTCTCACCTGTGACCCAAGTCTTCCTTTCCCTATACTTACCTGCCTCACAATCCTGAATGAAACGTCATTTCTTTCTGGAGATTAAAAAAAAATGTTTAGAACAAAATGACTGCATTAAACTAGAGACTTCATTTCATGCAAATAATTGCAACTAATTATTATACAAATGTAAATATGATGATGGATACACTTATTGAAACAATTTCCAGCCAACAGAAGCTTATTATGTATAAAGTTCACAAGTAATCCTGTTCTTCCTGGGAGGGTTCACTTTCTCATATCAGCATGAATGAGCCAGGGTATTTTTAACCTAACTCTTGGAGTTTCATTTATGTAGTAGGACAGTGGAAAGAGCTCTGTACTGAGTCTGGAGATGTGATTAAAAGTTCTGGCACTGTTGCCATTTGCTGTGTGACCTTGAGTTAATGATATCGGTATAATAGTCTCTTCTAACAACAACGTACTTTGATTCCTCAGGATACAAGTTTCACGTTCTTGCTTCTAACTTCTGTACCACGTCTGCTATTTCTCTCCTATCCTGAGATATTATATTCCTACCTAAGGGTTCATCACCATGCAATGAAAACTTGAATTTCATAAAGAAAACAGTCTAAGGTTGAAATAGCATTTTTTTGTGTGTGTTGTAAAGAGTCTCTAGAGATATATTGGCTATTTAATAAATGGTCTTGGAAACTTAGATGTCAGATAATTAACTAGGTCAAAGTGGGTGATTTCATTTGATGCAATTTACTTATTTTCCCTTTGCACAATTTTATTTACTCTGTATAAGTTCTCCTTAATAAATGCACTCAAGTCTGAAATCATGTTCTAGTCATGCCTCCCTGCTTAACACTCTGTTATATTGGAGAAGTCTTTAAGCCTCAGTTCCCTCTCTATAACATGAGGATAATAATGTCTGCCTAACAGAATTTTTATGAATGTTAAGTGAGTATTTACCTACGAATATATAGAGAGTACTAAATATTTTTAAGTTAAGGAATGATGATAATGATAGTGACAATTTCCAGGAAATAAACTGAAGATTTGGGGGAAATACAGTAACTCCTCAGGTGTTTGTCCTTAAATGTCCAGTGTACTAAGTAACATACAAGCAGTTTTGAAATTAGGCAACTTCCAAATTTTGTGGACTTACTTCTTAATTTGGAGCTTCAACCAAGATTTGCCTTAACAAGAAGGAATTATCCACCTGAATATGATCTATTTACTTAGCAAACATTTAATAACATTACAACTGCTACCACTATCACTACAATGATAATAACAGTATTTTTGATAATGTCAATATCATGATACTTCAAGAATGATCACCTCCCTGAAATTAATTATATATCATGAAATCTTTTTTTTTTTCAAAGAGTATGGCCATTATCTACTAAGACATGTTTATTATCCATATATTTTCCTGGGAATGTTGTGAAGTGGGGTGGAATAGTTATTTCCTCCATGCAAAGACATCAAGAGTGACTCAGAAACAATATATACCTACATTGGGTTGGGAGAGGGGAAGAAATCTAGGCATATTCAAGGAGAGAGCTCCCTTTCCTGTTTGAAATGAAACTGCTTTAGCTTTAAAAGGAGAATCAAACCAAAAGAAAATCTGTCTTCTAAAGGGAGTTTAGCTCAAAAGCCTAAAGTGTTTCACTGACTTTTCTGCCCAGAAATCCTATTATTTAAAGTAATTAGGGTTGAGCCATAGTACTCCAGGATTATTATTTTCACAGTCTAACTTTTTCAAATCCCAATGCTTCTGAGCTATATACAGGCACGTGTAGCATGAGTCAATTGCTTGCTTGGATGCCCCAGCAATCAGGTCACAATCCAGGATTTGGCAGCTGTCTCCATGAATGACCTTTACAACTGAAACATGTGACTTCAGTTTCAGTAGCTTTGAGGAGTATATAAAGCTAACAAGATTAAGGATATTAAAGGAATTAAATAAGGAACTAATTCTTGCCAACTCTTTTCTGAAGGTTGACTGGATGAAGCAGCTGACGTCTGGCTACTACAGGGTTTGTGCTTGGAGCCAGGAAAGGTACTTTACCAGGATTAAGCAATGCTGAGAAGCACATAGGACTGGAATCTGTGATATGCATTGATAAACTATGATTCAGCTCAAAAGAAAAGGGGCATAGAAAAATGTACAGACAGATTAAAGACAGGGAAAAAAGTCTTCTGCTAACAACTGCTAAGCAAAAGTATCTGAGGGTATGCCATTTCTGAAAATGAAATACTTTGGTCTCAAAAATTTTTGGAACATCTTTCATATGTAAGCTAATTTGATCTTATAAAAATAAAAAATGTCATCAGGAGGTAGGGGAGTTTTTTCTTTATATGAAAAACTCTAGGTATGGGATGACTTGTCTTAAGTTTATGTGGGGCAGAATCATCAGAACTTAGGGAGATACATCCTAGACAGTAAGTTGCCAGGTAGTGACTCTTATATTTGCAGATTTTTATGAGAAAATGATTCTGACTCACTTAGCAGATTATTATCTTTGGCTCTGGTTTTCAACTAGATAGCACATGCCAGGATCACCCATAAAAGGTACTTGTTTCCCAAACTAGAAAATTACAGGGTCATCCTTTGCTCTTCTGTCTCTATATCCAAATCCAAAGGGCAAAATTATGACTGATTAAATTTCAGGAATTCTGTTCCTCTCTATGCTTCCCTTCATTTATTTATCTGAGAAAGATCATCATTTCTTGCCTGGACTTTTGTGGGGGAAACAAACAAACACACACATCTCTCTCCTCTTTCAGATACATTTTTCCTCATCCTGTCTTCTACTCTTTCTCCACAGCAATCTTCCAAAAAAGCAAATTTGATATCCCTTTTTTTATTTGTATTAACCTCTTTTGCATCCTCATTGCTTACAAGATAAAACCCAAACACCTCTGCATGTGATACTTTTTCTTTTTGTTTCAACTTATCTCTCCAGGTCCATCTGCCACCCCTTTCCACTATCTTTCAAATGCATCAGGTTCCTTAAACACCCTCTCTCTTGCCACTTGCCATTGTTTTTGTCTGGAATGTCCTTCCTCATTTCTATGCCTGGCAAAATCCTAATGAGGTTTCAAAACCAACCTCCACTATGACATTTCTGAAGCTTCCCTGAAATAGCCTTCCAAAATTATTAGTTTTCTGCACTCTATAATGAAGTTCAATTTTCAGAGTATAACTCAAAATCCAATTCTAAAAATTTTGCTACTCATGTCATGCCATTGAGCCTAATATTTCTGAATTTATCACTCCTTTAAGGTTATTAAAACTGCATGAATTCCCTTGCAAAACACAAGTAACTTTAGGAGGACAGATGAATTAATTGGAATTTATCTAACACTTTGCAGTTCATAATACATTTAGATTTATTCAATTTCAAATGAGGAAGACAAATATTTATAATCAATAAAATTTGAGTGAAAAAGATTGCCTCTCTGATTTTGTTTCTCTTCAGCTAAATGTTTTCATAGACTACTCTTTTCTTTATTAGAGAATTTGTGGGTTTACAGAGCTATCATTCATAAAATACAGGATTCCTACACACTACCCCAACAACAACAACTTGCATTGGTGTGGAACATTTGTTACAATTGATTATAGCACATTTTTATAGTTGTATTTTTAACTAAAGTCCATGTTTTAACTTAAGATTCATTGTGTAGTATAGTTCCATGGTTTTAAAATTTTTTATTGTTACCATATATACAATCTAAGGTTTCTCCTTTTAATCACTTTCAGATATATATTTCAGTGCTGGTAATTGCATTCACAATGCTTCACTAGAATCACCACCATCCATTACCAAAACTTTTCCATCATTCTGAATAGGAACTGTATACATTATAAGCCTTAACTTCCCAATCTTTACCTGTATCCCATCCCATGGTAACCTATATTCTAGATTCTGACTCTGTGAGTTTGCTTATCATAATTGTTTCAAATCAGAGAAATCATACAATATTTGTCATTCTGCATCTGGCTTATCTATTCAACATGTCTTCAAGGTTCATCCAAGTTGTCGCAGGTATCAGGACATCATTCCTTTTTATGGCTGAATAACATTCCATTGTGTAGATATGCCAAATTTTATTCATCCATTCATTGGTTGATGGACACTTGGATTGCTTCCATCTTCTGACAGTTGTAATGATCTTCTGGCAGTTGTAATGATGCTGCTATGAACATCTGCTTGAACAGTCCAAATATCTGTTCAAGTCCCTGATTTCGATTCTTTGGAATATATACCAGTATATGAGGTATTCCAATACTAAGCTTTCTGAGGAACTGCTAAACTTTCTTCCACAGTGGCTGTAACATTTACATTGCCACCAGCAATGAATGAGTGTCCAGATTTCTCCACATTCTTTCCAACATTTGTTAATAGCAGCCATACTAAAAGGTATGAAACAGTATGTCATTGTGGTTTGATTTGCATTTTCCTGATGACTAAAGATGTTGAGCATATTTTCATGTTCTTTCTAGCCATTTGTATATCTTCTTTAGAGAGATGTCTGTTCAACCCTTTTGCCCATTTTTCATTGGTTTGTTTGTCTTTTTGTTGTCAAGTTGAAGGATTTCTTTATATATTCTGGATATTAAGCCTTTATCAGAAACAGTTTTCAAATATTTGCTCCCATTATGTAGGTTGTACTTTTACTTTCATGATAAAGTCCTTTGAGGCCCCAAAGTTTTTAATTTTGATGAGGTCCCATTTATCTATTTTTTTCTTTTGTTGCTTATGCTTTGGGGGTAAAATCTAAGAAACCATTGCCTAACACAAGATCCTGAAAATGTGTCCCTATTCTCTTCTAGGAGATAGTTCTAGCTCTTATATTTAGGTCTTTGATTCCCTTTGAGTTGATTTTTCTGTATAGTGTGAGGCAGGGTCCTCATTCTTTTTTATGCAAATGAACAGCCAGGTTTCAACCATTTGTTGAAGAGACCATTGTTTCCCAATTGAGTGGTCTTTGCCATCTTGTCAAAAATCCAGTTGTCCATAAATGTGAGGGTTGATTTCTGAGCTCTCAATTTGATTCCATTGGTCAATATCTCTGTTTTTGTGCAATTACCATGCTGTTTTGATTACTGTGGCTTTGTAAGAAAGTATGAGTCCTCCAACTTCATTCTTCTTTTTTAGATGGCATTAGCTATTGGGGACCCCTTACCTTTCCATATAAATTTGATGATTGACTTTTCCATTTCTGCAAAGAAGGTTGTTGGAATTTTGATAGGTATTGCATTGAATCTATAAATTGCTTTGGATAGTATTGATATTTAAAGATATTTAATCTTCCAATCCCTAAATACAGAATATCCTTTCATTTATGTAGGTCTTCTGTAATTTTTTTAGCAATGTTTTATAGTTTTCTGTGTAAAATTTCTGTAAATCCTTAGTTGGATTTACTCCGAGATATTTGATTCTTTTAGATGTTTTTGGGTATAGATTTTTTTTTTCTTGATTCATTCTTCCAATTGTCCATTGCTTGTGTTAAAAGGAAAAAAAAAAGAAAGAAACTGACTCTGGGTTTTTGATCTTGTACCTGCCATTTTTCCTAATTCATTTATTAGCTCTGGCGCTTTGTTGTGGATTTTTCGAATTTTCTGTATATCAGATCATATAATCTGCAAATAAGGAAAATTTTACTTCTTCCTTTCTAATTTGGATGCCTTTTATTTCTTTTTTTTTGCCTTATTGCTCTGCCAAGAATTTCCAGTACAATGGTGATAACAGTGGTGACAGTGGGCGTCCTTATCTTGTTCCTGATCGTAGAGGGAAAGCTTTCAGTCATTCACCATTAAGTAGTATGTTAGCTTTGGACTTTTCCTATATGCCCTTATCATATTGAGGAAATTTCCTTCTAATCCTAGTGCTTCAAGTGTTTTTATCAGAAGGGCTGCTAGATTTTTTCAAAAGCCTTTTTCCTTCAATTGAGATGATATTGTTTTACTTTTTCACTTCATTCTGTTCATGTGTTGTATTACATTAATTGATTGTCTTATGTTGAACCAGACTTGCATACCAGGGATATTTTCCACTTGATCCTGGTGTTTCATTTTTTAAATATGCTGTTAGATTCAGTTTGCTGGTATTTTGTTGAGAGTTTCTTTTTCTGTATTCATAAGAGATATTGGGCTGTAGTTTTCTTTTCCTGTGTTTTATCTGGTTTTGGTATGAGGGTGATGTTGGCCTCGTAGAATGAATTAAGGAGTGCTCCTTTCTCTTCAATTTTTTGGAAGTGTTTGAGCAGAATTGGAGTTATGTCTTTTTGGAATGTTTGGTAGAATTCCC
Organism: Cabassous unicinctus; assembly: GCA_029593785.1. Taxonomy (NCBI): domain Eukaryota; kingdom Metazoa; phylum Chordata; class Mammalia; order Cingulata; family Chlamyphoridae; genus Cabassous; species Cabassous unicinctus. The sequence continues at coordinate 30,405 of JAQZBX010009737.1, forward strand.
TTGTGAAGCCATCTGGTCCTGGACTTTTATTTGTTGGTGGTTTGGGATTACTGTTTCAATATCTTTACTAGTAGTTGGTTTGTTGAAATCTTCTATTTTTTCTTGAGTCAATTTAGGTAGTTTGTGTGTTTCTAAGAATTTATCCATTTCATCTAGCTTATCTCATTTGTTGATGTACATTTTTTTCATAGTATCCTCTTAAAGTCCTTTTATTTTAGCAGGATTAGTAGTAATGCCCCCCTTTAAATTTCTGATTTTTTGTTATTTGTAGACTCTCTTTTTCTCTTTGTTAGTCTAGCTAGTGATTTGTCACTTTTATTGATATTTTCAAAGAACCAACTTTTGGTTTTGTTGATTTTCTCTATTTTTTTCAATTTCATTTACCTTCACTCCATTCTTTGTTATTTCTTTTCTTCTGATAGCTTTGAGTTTAGTTTGGTCTTCTTTTTCTAGTTCTTCCAATTGTGAAGTTAGGTCTCATTTGAATCTTTCTTCTTTTTTATTTTACTATAAGCATTTAGAACTATGAATTTCCCTCCCAGCACTGCCTTCACTGCATCTCATAAGTTTTGATATGTTATAATTTCATTTTCATTCACCTCAGGATATTCCCTAATTTTGCTTCTGGATTCTTCCTTAAACCTTTGGTTTTTTAAGAGTATGTTGTTTAATTTCCACATATTTGTGAATTTTTCATTTCTCCCTCTGTTATTGATTTCTAGCTTCATTCCGTTGTGGTCAAAGAATATAAATTGTATGATTTCAATAATTTTTAATTTGTTGAGACTTGTTTTGTGACCTACCATATCGTCTATCTTGAAGAATGATCCATATGCACTTGAGAAGAATGTGTATTCTGTCCTCATTGAATGACATGTTCTATATATGTCTGTTAGATCTAATAGGTTTACAGTATCATTTAAGTGTTGTATTTGCTTATTGGTCTTCTGATTAGATGTTCTATCCATTATTGAGAGTGATGTATTAAAGTATCCTACTATCAATGTAGAACTATCAATTTCTCCCTTTAAATCTGTCAGTATAATCTTCATATATTTTGGGGCTCTACTCTTAGGTACTTTTATATTTATAGTTGTTACATTTTCCTGTTGAATTGTCCCTTTTATCATTATATAATGATCATCATTGTCCCTCATAGCTGTTTTTGACATAAAGTCTATTTTATCTGATATTTGATTTAAAAAAAACTCAGAGAAGGTCCCACTACAGAGTTAAGGCAAATCAAGTTTCAGCTGTTGGACCCATATGAAAGGAAGTTGGGTACTGATGCTTTTCCAAGGAATTCTTGATGAAGGCATTCTGTCCTAGAGAGCCCTGTCATAATTTCCTGTGACAGCTGTGCTACATGCCATGACAGGACCTTACGTTATTTTGCTACAAATATGATGATCTACTTTAGTTCTCTGTCATGTATTTTGACAGTGACTGAACTGCCTCTCTCTCCTCTCTCCCTTCTTGCCTATTTCGCTCTTTATCTCTCTTTCTCTGAACTAGGTTCCAGAGGGATGTGTCCAAGGCTGGCTGGCTTTCTTTCTCTTTCTTTCTTTCCTTTCTTTCTTCCTTCCTTTCTTTCTTTCCTTCCTTTCTTTCTCTTTCTTTCTTTCTTTCTTTCTTTCTTTCTTTCTCTCTCTCTCTCTCTCTCTCTCTCTCTCTCTCTCTTCCTTTCCTTTCCTTTCCTTTCCTTTCCTTTCCTTTCCTTTCCTTTCCTTTCCTTTCCTTTCCTTTCCTTTCCTTTCCTTTCCTTTCCTTTCCTTTCTTTCCTTCCCTTCCCTTTCCTTTCCTTTCCTTTCTTTTTTTCTTATCATCATCTATCTATTATTGCCTTAGATACATCCCTTTGGACCTTAGTTTCTCCATCTATAAAATGAATGTGTTAGCCAGATATTTTTAAAAGTCTTATATAAGCCTTATATTTCCAGTTCCTGAATCAATTTTCCAGGATGTCATTTAATAATATCAATCTAATGTTTACCTTTAGAATCTGAGCCGTTTTTTACTCCAGGTCTGCCAATTTCAACTCCAATCATCTTTCAACAATATCATGTTGCCTTTCTGATATGGATTTGTAAAAGCATCTTTTCTGATAAGTAAACAGAAATTGTCCTTTATTTAACACTAAAGGAAATGGTGTTCAGCAATCACATTGCTACTTTCCATCCTCCTGACGTTTTGATTTTATGCTAAGTGATTTCCAGGAAGTGAATCTTAACACATCAGATACATTATTTTTTCCAAAAGTCATTAACTTGTTCTACCTTCTGAATTCATCATGGCTCACTGGTGCAACGGCCCCTTGAGAAATTGCTAAATGTCTCAGACATTTCAGAGATGTTCTGGGTCAAATTACCATTTAGAAAGAGGACACTTAAATTAGAGGTGAATAAAAGAGTTGAAAATCAACTGATTTACTCCCTGAAGGAAGCAAGAATGTCTCAATTATGTGCAATATCAGGTCAGACTTCTCTGGAGATTTTATAGTGATAAATGCTTCCAGTGTCCCTGAAAATCCAAGCCTTTATGGATGACCTAATTTAGTTTTAAAAATAATTGCGGTAAAGGACAATATTCACTTTACATCAGACTAAAGCATATGACTTTTAAAATTCATTAGTGCATTTGATTCACTTAGAAAGCAGACTACTTACCTATTATTACACCTTAATTTCTTTTCTTCATTTTGTTTTCCTGGTTCAAATCCTGTTCACCTTTTCAGTTCACGAAATCTTCCCCAGTTATAGGTGTTCACTCCCTCTCAGAAAACCAAACGGCACTTTGCCCTTTTCCTTTGCCACTTATCCTTTCTTTTGAATGAGAATGAATTATGCTTCTTTATTTTCTCCACCTCTACTTTGTAAGCAACTTTATGCAAGATACTATACTGAATTCCTTATCTATCCCCAGAAGCCAGCATGGGTCCTGGAACATAGTAGGATTTCAACAGATGCTCAAATCTTATTTAACACAAGCTGAAACATGTTTTGTTCTACTCACTGTACCACCAAGAGAAATCCTTAGAAATGTATGGATGAATGGTAATTATAAAAATAAATGTTTTCTTAAAATCAATGCCAAGAAATTCCAAATTGTTCTATTTATGTTCAAAGGAATAGAAGTTATCAGTTTCAAGTTGGAGGCTAAAAAAAGAAAGTCAGATGACTTTGTATGTGAGGAAAACAAAATTCGCAAATCATTTAAACCACCCAACCGAAACACAAACAGGAGTGGGCTGTTACATATTTACATTAGACTTAGCATTGATTTTTAAATGAGGAACTAGTGTTAGCTCAGTTTCCAAAAAGTGATAATTTACCAGCAAACAGTCATGTTTGTCTGCATGGCAGCAGGCTTAGCAGTGCTGAAAAGAGGGACCAAACAAAGAGAAGTGAACAAATTACCCAAGGTGTCAACCCAGCCTATTTATTTGGCACTTTTTGACTTCCTCAACAAATAAAGGCACAAAAGCTGAGTTAGGTCAGTCATCCTTCTTGGTTTTTGTCTTGGGCAATTAATTTTACTCACAAGCAAAAGAATGTGAAGTTGGTTTTTCCAACGTATGAAAGAACTTAACAATATGAAGCAAATCTGTAAGGCATCAGCTGAAACCATTAGCTTTTACAATGAACCCTGATGGAATTTAAGTAAAATCTGTGTTTTCAAAGGATCTCCTATATTACAGGTGCAACTTTACATCTGCCAACAAAATGCCTACTGAACTAAAAGTGAAGCAATGTAGTTATGGGAATGATGATCTACCATATTTCTTCAGATCATAAATTTTGTATATGGGCTTAAAAGAACATCAAAGTGAAGAATAAATGAAATACACCAAAGTCCCATATCATCAAAGACTAACCATTAGAAGAAATTCACAATGATTCTAATACCTCATCTGTCTCACAAACACCCATCCAAGCGATTTCGGTCTCACTTGAATAACTGCAAGGGCAGGAAACTACCTTATTACCTTCTAGGACAGTCTATGCTATCTTTAAGAGAATTTATTATAATAGAATACTTTGTCTATATCTGTTATCTTGAAATTTCTAGTCATGGTGCAAATGTATTTCTTATGACCACAAAGCATCTATTCTGTCCACATGAAAAATTTTCCAATAGAAGAAAGTTATACTTCTCATTTTCTCCAGGCTGAATACCCTTACTGTCTTCAACTGCTTCTCTTACGTGACATCCTTTGCTATTATTGATTTTCTCCTTTTTCACATGCTAAAGTACATGTTTATAAAGCTTAGACTTAAATACAATACATTTTTTCCAGGGTTCATTTCCTGGTTTGCCTTATTTAATGATGTTTCTTAATAAAATATATTAATAATTAATGCAAAATACTTTTGCAAAGGTAAGAATACAAAGTGTTTAAACATTAATCCAATGGAAAATAGTCATAGTTGATATAAAATAGTGAAGGATTATATAAAATAAGTACAGAAACATTTATTATGGATAAGAAGTCTAATTATTATGAAGATTTCAATTTTTCCAAATTAATTTATAGAGTTATGCAATTTCACTTCTAAACTCATTATGATTTTTCTTGAAACTCTATAATGAAACAATAAACATCATTTGGAAACATAAACAGGTAAGAATATCAAACCATATTATCAAAGAAACAATGGACATAAATTCAAATATATTTTTATAAATTAAAACATATAGTACTGAGAAAACATGTGAAAAATAGAAGATAGACAATAGAATAGACCACGCACGAATTTAATATATTTGAGGAGGCATTTGAAAATCAATGAGGAACTTACAGGTTATTTAATAAATGCTTAGAAAATGCTGGAATTAATGCTTAGAAAATTTTTTAAGTTATTTAACTTCTTAAGACATATCAAAAATATATGACTTGATTGGAAAGCTAGATATATGATAAGGAAATGTAATCAATTTTGTAAATAAATAATATTTTGTAAGTTTTTAAGTCAGAGAAAAACTACAAAAGTACTTGCTAACTTCCTCCTTACTAAGCCCAATTAGCATTATGGATCAATAATGGAGTATCATAAGATTATGTGAAATTTTAGCATGATCAATGTCTCTGTGCACTATTGTGATGGAGAGCAGGGAAATTAACATAGCTCAGGGTCAAAATAATAAATGTGTATTGCTGTCTATCCTATGCACAACACATTATTTTTCTCTTTACTGATGGAGATTTTGAAAAACACATTCTCAATACCAGTGTTGCAAGCCACATACAGAGACTGTCTTGACTTGTTCCAGTAAGGATCCACATCTAACACAACAGCTACAATCAGTCTTACCATTTGATTAGGGCAACCATGTTTCTCTGTCATCTGCCAAGACATGACCCATCTGAACTTTGCAGGCAGCATACAGCTGAACTGAATGGGGGATTATCACCCCAACATATTTTTTATCTTTGATGATGACACTAATCTCTGCAGTTCCTCCTGGGATGTAATATTGTTTTTGACTTACTATCTTGGTGGTGAAAGTAGCCTTTCACTTGGCCCTTCTTACCAAAATATCTCTTACTCCACAGTCAAGAGAAACAATGTGAGTGATCTGCCAGCTGCTAACTATATGCACTTGGAATTATAGAAAGGACCAGAGGATGTGTCCATAGAGCTGCAGCACAAACAGTGAAATGTAGTTGGACAGTAATTCCCTTTATCATCTGGCCTCCATAATTCCTCATCCTAACAAAGGGGCCACAATGGCAATCCAGAACCCATGGGTTCCATCCAATATCAGTTTACATTCTATATCAAACTGCCCTAAAATTATGGTTATTTCCTCTTCTCCAGTGAACTGTTACTCTTGTAAGTCACTGTAGGTTTCTTTGAGAAAGGGTTGGGGGAATATTTATTTTGTATACATGAGGTGCCATTGCAGATCTTTCTTCAAAAAAGCTCAGCTTCCTTTATTCTTGATGGGCTCTAAGTCCGAGAGTTGACTCATAACAGGAGACTGGGTGAGGGATCACTATTTTCCTTTGAAGTGGCTATCATCAGCTTTCTGCTCAACAACATTTGACTTTTTCTGGCTCTAAAATTACTGTCCATCTATCTCATCCCTAGGATCACTATTGTCAATTAGTCATCATCATAGATCTCTAAGGTTCTAGACACCCTGATTGCCACACCAACTTTATAGTTCTATCCAGCTTACCTCTGTTGGTTGAGTGCCAACATCTGGCTTCTGCTTTTCCACATCCAGTTATACTCACTGAAATTAAGGATTCCAGCTCCATGCACCTACAATCAACCTTGGTTGAGGAAGCACAGTAAGCATGGACATTCTCAAGAAAGCCAATGCTCCCCTCACTTGTGTACTAATTATTGCCTTGGTGAATAGTTTGTTTTGTCCTCTGGGCCTTCTCAGGGAATATAGGGCAATTGGTTGGGTTCTCTAGTTGCCCAAATACATTCTAACTTGCCCATCTCCCTGTGCCTCTGACCTCTTACACACATCTCTACTAAAGCAGTTTGCTCATCTCCATCTCATTTACTGTTTTTCTTTGTCATTGTGTCCAAGCTCTAAAGAACCATTCCAGCAGTGTTTTAGGACTGGCTCTAAGTATCTGTGTGTCAACTTGGCTAAGCAGGAATGTCCAGATGATTGATCAAAACACTAGTCCAGATGTTGCTGTGGAGGTATTTTGTAGATGTGATTAACATTTGCAATCAGTGTGTGGAGACGAGAAGGGAGGTTGTGGAGAGTGTTACTACAATAGTGCTTCATGGAAACACAAGTTGAGAACACAACAGAAACCTTCAGCAAATGATCCCTTTATTGTACAGAATAAAGAGTCTAGAAAGGGCAAATGTCCTTGACACTTATATAGTCCAGAAAAGCAGAAGAAGAAGTCCCACCTCCTGAAGTGGCTGAAAACTCCTTAGGGTCAGGTTCCAAAGATAAAGAGTATGTGTGTTTATATTAATATATTTAAATTGCTGTGTTCTCAATACAAATAAAAAAAAAAAATCCATGGAACTACATTACACAAACAGTGAACTCTAAGTTAAACCATGGACTTTAATTAATTGTACAACTATAAAAATGTGTTATCATCAAATTGTAACAAATGTCCCACACAATGTAAGGTGTTTGTGGTAGGGTGGTATATGGGAATCCTGTATTTTATGCATAATTGTTCTGTAAACCTACAACTTCTCTAATAAAAAAATTGCTGTGTTTGAATAAGTTTGGAATAACACACACCAAACTATTAATAGCATTACCACTAGAGAATAGGATAGGGTAGGGAGTTTTCTCTTTTGTTTTATAGACTTCCATTGTCTGACTTTTTCAACAACTGAAAATGTCTTTTATAATATTTTTGAAAAGTACACATATTTTTTAAGTTATTTTTTAAAGATAATGGTACATTCAACCAGTAGAAAAATATGTGGCATAAATAGTAAGTAAATATCTCTGCATCTCCATGGGAAGTGGTTCAAGATTTATTATTAAATGAAAAAACAAGTTGCGAAACTGTGCATGTACTATGATCCAATTTCTGTTTAAAATAGATGTGCACCTGCATAAATTAAGAAAGAATGTAGTTCATATTATTACTAGTGTTATTGGTATGTGATAGTATTTTAATAGTTTTTCCTATTCTACTATTTCTATTCTATTATTTACATATCTGGATTTCTGGATTGCATTTGAATTACTTTGGTGATCAAAACAAGTAATGGTAATTAACTGATGTATGTACACATGCTTATACTTTTTAAAAATCTCTGTGTCCATTATTGGACCTGCAGCTGCTCTTTATGAATCAAGATTTGGGGTTTCCGATACAGATTTGATACCATTTTCTGTGATGAATTCAACCCAAAGCAGGAGAATATACAAATGGGAGCAATTCAACTTTTCAGATTCTTAGAATGAGAAATTTTAAGAAATTAAGAGAACAGTGAACTTCAGCCTTTACAGACCAAAAAGTCTATTTTTTTGGTCTGGTTTTCTGATTCTTTTTTTCTTTATTAGAGATGTTGTGGGTTTATAGAACAATCATCCATAAAATACAGGATTCGCATATAGCACCCCATGCCAACACCTTGCATTGTGTGGAACATTTGTTACAATTGTTGATAGCACATTTTTATAGTTGTACTATTTTTTTTTTTTTTCTGGTGCACCGTTCCTGGAGGTACTGCAATACCAGGTCAATGTGTGGAGTGGACGGAGCAAGCCCCTATTCCATCTCCCTACTCCAAAAATCCATTTAATATATTGTCCTTGGATAGAGGACGTATCAGATATTAAACTGGTAAGAACAGATACTATACTTGATCTTAGCCAAAAGGCCAAGAAGCAATAGTTATACTATTAATTAAAGTCTATGGTTTAACTTAAGGTTCACTGTTTGTGTAGTTCCATGGATTTTTAAAAATTTTTTTTTATGTTACCGTTTATACAATCTAACTTTCTTCTTTTAATCATATTCAGATATATATTTCAGTGCTCTTAATTGTGTTACCACCATCCATTACCAAAACATTTCCATCATTCCAATTGGGAACCGTTCACATGTTGAGCCTTAATTAGATTCTGACTCTCTGAATTTGCTTATTTTAATTGTTTCAATCAGTGATATCATACAATATTTGTTCTTTTGTATCTGGCTTATTTCACTCAACATGATGTCTTCAAGGTTCATCCAAGATGTCATTCTTTTCTAGGGATGTACAATATTCCATTGTGTGTATATACTACATTTTATTTATTCAGTCATCATTTCATGGACAGTTGGGTTCCTTCTGTCTGTTGGCAATTGTGAATAATGCTGCTATGAACATCAGTGTGGAACTAACTGGTTGAGCCCCGGTTTTCAATTCTTTGGGGTATATACCTAGTAGTGAGTTTGCTGGGTCATACGGTAGGTCTATACTTAGCTTTCTGAGGAGCCACCAAACTGTCTTCTATAGCAGCTCTACCATTTTACATTGCTACCAGCAATGAATGAGTGTTCCTATTTTTCTGCATCTTCTCCAACACTAGTTATTTTCTGGTTTTTTTAGTTTTTTAAAAATTTTTAATGCAGCCATTCTAATGGGTGTGAAATGGTATCTCATTATGGTTTTGATTGCATTTTTCTGATGGCTAATGATGTTGAGTATATTTTCGTTAACTTTCTGGCCATTTGTATGTCTTCTTTGGAGTGATGTCTGTTCAAGTCCTTTGTCCATTTTGTAATGGCTTTGTTTGTCTTTTTGTTGTTATGTTGAAGGATTACTATATTTTTACTCGATATTAATCCTTCATCAGATATGTGGTTTCCACATATTTTCTCCCAATGTGTAGTATTGTCTTTTTGTTTTCATAATAAAAACCTCTGAGGAGCAAAAGTCTTTAATTTTGAAGAGATACCATTTATTTATTATTTTCTTTTGCTGTTTGTGCTTTAGGTGTAAAGTCGAAGGAAATATTGCCTAACACAGGATCCTGAAGATGCTTCCCTATGTTTTCTTCTAGGAGTTTAATAGTTCTGGCTCTTATATTTAGGCCTTTGATCCATTTTGAGTTGATTTTTGTATAAGGTGTGAGGTAGGGATCCTCCACCCTTTTATTTGCAAATGGAGATGAAGTTTCCCCAGCACTATTTTTTGAAAGACTATTCTTTCCTAGTTGAGTGGTCTTTGCCCCTGTGTCAAATATCAGTAGGCCATAAAGATGAGGGTTGATTTTGGAACTCTCAGTTAGTTTCCATTAGTCTAGACATATGTCCTTGTACCAGTGTACCATGCTGTTTTGATTATTGAGGCTGTATAATGAATTTCAAAATTAGGAAGTGTGAGTTCTCCAACTTCATTCTTCTTTTTCAAAATAGCTTTAGCTATTATGGGCCCCTTACCCTTCCATATAAATCTGATGACTGTTTTTTCCATTTCTGCAAATAAATATGTTGGAATTTTCATAGGTATTGCATTTAATCTATAAATTGCTTTGGGTAGTATTGACATCTTAATAATATTTAGTCTTCCAAGCCAGGAACACAGACTATCCCACCATTTATTAAGTATTTTAAAATTTCTTTTAGCAATGTTTTTGTAGTTTTTTGTATATAATTTTTTTATGTCCTTCGTTGGATTTACTCCTAGATATTTGATTCTTTTAGTTGATAGTATGAATGGAACATTTTTCTTGATTTCTTCTTTTGATTGTTCATACTTGTGTATAGAAACACTACTGATTTTTTGTTGTTTGTCTTATACCCTGCCACTTTGATGATTTCATTTATTATCTCTAGGAGCTTTGTTGTGGATGTTTCAGGATTTTCTGTGTGTAGGATCATATCATCTGTAAATAGGGAAGTTTTACTTCTTCCTTTCCAGTTTGGATGTCTTTTATTTCTTTTTCTTGTGTAATTGCTCTGACAAGAACTTACCATACATTGTTGAATAACAGTTGTGAGAGTGGGCATCCTTGTCTTTTTCAACGTCTTACAGGGAATGTTACGTAGGGTGTTAACTGTGGGGAAAAAAGTCCAATTTAGAAAGTCAAAGTAATATATGTGAAAGATTCAACCGAAAATCAAGCATCAACAAACCAAAACATTGTAAGAAATTTTAACTCTGCAGAGTCAGCTAGATTTCACATGGGAATAATCCTGTCTCACATTAAAACTAATACAGAGATGATTGTTCAAGTATCAACATAGGCCCAAGGAGGGAAATCTCACCTCTGTGTCTTAAGGCTGAAGAGACTACCAGAGTAAATCCAAAGTAAATGAAAACAGCTTTCTAGGTGTTGTGCAAATAACACTGGATTATGAGACAGGAAGCATGGATGCTAACTCCAGTTCTGCTTTGGGCAGATTTTTGCCCATTTTTAGACCATCATTTATTTCTATGTAAATTTAGGTGGTTAAAGTTTAGGAATTGAAATTATGACCTGAAGGAAAAATATAATCTGCCTAACTCAGGGTATGAATCGCCTGATATTTTAGAAAATTTTATAAATCCTAGTTTTCTAGTATAACTCACATGATATAGGGGCTGGTATTGATTAAGCATTTATGTCCTAATTGCTATTTCTGGAATGTGAGAGGAAGGGGAGAGAGCTGTTAAGGCTTTCCTTTGGAATTGTCATTTCTGCAATGGGAGATGTGTTTTTATCTCTTAATGCCAAGACTGATACAACTTGTCGCACAAGAACAGGTTGAAAATGCCTCTTTTGTTCCATAATACAAGTAGAATACTGATTTTGCAATGAAGAGGCAAATAGGCAGTGGTTAGATTAGAAAAGTAAAGAACCACACATCCCAAATGGTTACAGTAGGATGATATTACATATTAATTACAAATGTCCATTTGTAATTTGGATAGTAAATTATGGAAGGGGGTAAAATATAATTTATCAAATGTCATAATAAAACAATCTCAGGCAGATTTTTAAAATTGTCTTTCTCTGTCATATAAAGTTAAAAAATGCAAAGGCTTTCCTAATAATCTTTAGCTGAAATAAGGGGGTGGATTAATTTTAGACATTTCTATAGTATTTTAAATTTTCAGAATTTTAGAAAATTCAGCATCATGGGTACTATCTTGCCCCTTAAAAACTCAGATATTTTTGAGGGACAAAGAAGTCAAAGATTTAAAGGAACAACTTGCTCTCTGTACTTACTTTTTAAATTTTGCTTGTTTGGAATGCAAGGAAAGACTCGGATTACTTTTGAACCAGCTCTTACCAATTTCACAACCTCCTGCTCTGGCATGTTTAAAGAAGGTGGTTTTAATAGATACAAAGAGCAACTCATCCAACTAATCATCTAAGACTTATTCCTGAAATGCATTTGGGGATATTGGGTATGAACTTGCAAAGATTTTAATCCATGTTAAAATTAAAATTTTTTTAAATTATCTAATTCTTGCCCTTTTTAGAGATGCATTTCTCATTTCTTTAAAGTGCAGTTTGGACAATATGTATTTTTTCATATTTTTGGAAATAATTTCAAACTTAAAAAATTTCCAAAAATAGAAATAATAAAAAGAATATCTACATAAAAGTTACTCAAAATTCACCTATTATTAATATTTTATCCCATTTGCTTTATCATTCTCTTTCTTTTTCTCTCTCCCTCTGTCTTTCCTAATTTCCCCTGGAATAGGGGCTTTATATTTCTGCTCAGGCTGACCATATTTATTAGTGTGGAGGCAATGAAGGGAGGCAGGGTTGTTTCTTGAAAAGAACAAACATCATCTTGCAAAGTACTTGGCTCAAGTGTATTATTCCAGGGCGGGAGAAGCCACGTTTCTGTTATAAGGGTGAGGAAATTGCTTCTCCTAGGTCAGGTGCCAAAGGCAATTGGAAAGTTGAGGTCTAAGACTCATCTGATTGAATGTCTCCAACCCAGGCCTTGTCTCATTCTTTTCCTCCCAGCACTGTTTTTCACATCAGAGACTTACTTAGGCTAAACAATTAGTCTTCTTTGTAGCTCTCCTATTTCTATAATTAACTTTGGGTCCTCTGCCTTGTAGCTTCAGGAGATAAGGATCTTTTCAAGTGTTGCCATAAGGATTTACTTTCATGGTATAAATTCCTGAGTCTGTCATTTCCTCTTCTCCAAGGTTTTAAAGCAGTAAGTAAAAACCAGTCAAACGTAAAATCTTTAGAATTACAGTTCCCCCTGTATGGTTAAAATTAACTCAGAAGCTAAAGAGTCACCTTCTGTCTGCACCTTATTCCAATTCATCAATGGTAAAGTTCTTAGTAAATATACTACTACTGCATGCAGGGGTTGTCATTATCACCACCTCACTCACTACCAGCAACTCTATCTGACTGGTGAGTGTTTTAGTTCTACAATCTCATTCTGATGGCATGCTTTCTTGGATCTCTTCCATGTTGGGCCAGTTACCCCAAAAGCAAGTGTGATATAGTTTATTTTTGGAAGTGATCACAAAGGAGAAGAGTGTGAGTAGGAAAAGTCAAAAAGGGAAGAAAGCCAATCTAAAGGTAAATTATTATGCTGAGTCCCACAGTAGGCAACATAGACTCAAGCAAGATAACTTGGAGGGGTCATGTAGACCGTGCCTATATGTTGCCCCTAAAGGCTGAAAAAAAGGAAGTATCTATCCACTGGCTTCTTTTCCCCACTGGTTAAGGGTAACTATGCGTGGTTCAACTCCCTCATAATTCTAGGTTTTCCCATGGTGTTAGAATAGCTGAGGGTTTTCTGGCTGTTGTTTCACAGAGCAGTGGAAGAAAAGCTCAGGGCTAGAGAGTGAAGATATGCTACAGTGAAGTGAGATGCCATGGATTGCACCTGTACTCAGTTTCTTGATACAGCAAAACTAGAAGAAAAGGTGGACTGAACTAATGTAAAGGGTGATACAAGTTGAGTCTGAATAAGAGGATAGTTATTAATCTTAAATAAATAGTTATTATTCTTAACTAAAACAGTATGTGTTAGAACAGGAATATGTTATTAATTAAATAAAGATAAGGCTCTTTATTAACTCCTGTAACAAATTGCCACAAATTTGGTGGCTTAAAATAACACACATTTATTCTCTTACACTTCTGGAGGCCAGAAGTCCAAAATCAGAGATATTTGGTTTGTCCAAAAATTGATCACTTATCTTTTTACTACCACTTTTGTTACTGAATAGAGATAATTAATATTTATGATTAATTATGCATGAGAGAATTAGCTAACAGATTCCTGAAATTCATATATTTTCCATTTAGATGTCTAGCACCAAACTATTTTGATATCTGCATATCAAAAAGTGGTCTGATAATTAGTTTAACTAAAGTTGATGGGACTTAATCCCAGTAGTCTTGTGTGTAGGTGACTATGCAAATAGTGTGCAAGTGCAGCATATTTCCATATGAAATATCTGAAGATATTTATATTGCTATCCTTATTCTCCTCAATCTTTTCTCTATAAGACATTGAATACATTTTGCTGAATATTCAACACTGAAAATACCTAATCTTTAGCAAAAAGATTTCTGCTTATTACTTTTACTTTCTAAATCTTTCAAAGCATCATGTTTTCAAAATTCCTTAAGTTGGTCTGCAGATGGCAGGAATTTAACATTTTGATAGTTGCCACTTGTGGTAATTATTTTAATAGGAAAATTTTATGACAATCTAAGTCATTTTGCATGTAGCATGTATGGATTTATTCTATAAATCTTCAATATGAGACACACCATCTTTTAAAATTTCTCTTGATTATGGTACTCCAGGTTCCAAAACTCTATCGCCCAAGCTAGCAGAATCTACCAAATCACTCATGGTATTCCTGGAACTTGGATGATGGCAAAATGCATGGTTCTTTTCCTGTCATCAGCATGATTAGTTCTGCAGCTTCTGCTGTAAGATGTCACTGTTGAATGCTCATTTTTGTCCTTTATTAATCAAAACCTAAGCCCCAAGGCATGATCCCTGCTACTCTAAAGGTATGGTACTGAAATAGAGCATCCACCGGCAATGACCTGACTTTTTCTTAGTTATCCAGCTAGTTCTCTGTGTGGGAATAGGGTGTAAGTTCCTGTCTCCCATGATTCATAAGACCCTTCCATAACTTTACCAAGTGTAACAACTTAACCTCCAGGTTCTGTGGCATCTCTCTTACTTCCTGTATTAGTCAGCCAAAGGGGTGCTAATGTGAAATACCAAAAATGGGTTGGTCTTTATAAAGGGTATTTATTTGGGGTAGAAGTCCACAGTTACCAGGCCATAAAGCATAAGTTTCTTCCTCACCAAAGTCCATTGTCACATGTTGGAGCAAGACAGCTGCCGACATTTGCCCAGGGTTCAGGCTTCTTGGCTTCCTCTCTTCCCGGGGCTGCGTTTCTCTCCGGGCTTAGCTCCTGTTTCCTCCACAAGGTCAGCTGTAGGCGATTAGGCGAACGGTTCGCTTCTCTTCTCCTGGGACCTTCTTTCCAACATCAAAGCTGCTTCTCAAAGACTGCTTCTCCTCTGTTCTTTGCCTTGCCTTTTACATTCAATTCCCCACCCACCAGGGGGTGGGGCTCAACGTCCTACTGACTGACATGGCCCAGTCAACGCCCTAATCATAATTCAATCATGCCGGATTAACAGATCAGATTACAGGCATGATCCAATTATATTTTTGGAATTCATAATTACATCAAATTCCCCAA
>JAQZBX010009738.1:0-45540 GCA_029593785.1 Cabassous unicinctus
TTTTTTTTTTTTTTTTTTTTTTTTTTTAATTTTGTTGCTCATGCCTTGTGTGTAAGGTTTAAGAAACTTACTACCTACCACAAGACCTTAAAGATGTTTTTCTACATTTTTTCTAAGAGTTTTATGGTTGTCATTTTATATTTGGTTCCTTGATCCATTTTGAGTTAATTTTTGTATAAGGTGTGAGATACTGGCCCACTTTGTTTCTTTTGTGTAAGGATATCCGGTTCTCACAACACCATTTGTTGAATAGACTGTTCTGGCCCAGCTGGGAGGGCTTGATAGCCTTAACAAAATTCACTTGACAGTAGATGTGAGGATCTATTTCTGAGTTCTCAATAAGTTCCATTAGTCAATTTGTCTCTCTTCATGCCAGTACCATGCTGTTTTTTACCACAATAGCTAAATAATATGCTTTAAAGTCAGGAAGTGAGAGTCCTCCAACTTCATTCTTTTTAAAGATGTTTATTTGACTATTCAGGGACCCTTATCCTTCCAAATAAATTTGATTATTGTCTTTTCCATTTCTGAAAAAGGCTGTTGTGAGTTTTATTGGGATTGCGTTGAATCTGTAAAATCAGTTTGGGGAGAATTGCCAACTTAATGATATTTAGTCTTCCAGTCTGTGAATATGGAATGTCTTTCCATTTATTTGTCTTCTTCTGTTTCTTTTAACAATGTTTTGTAATTTTCTGAATACAAGTCTTTTATGTCCTTGGTTAAATTTATTCCTAAATATTTTATTCTTTTAGTTGCTATTATAAACGGAGGTTTCTTCTTATTTCCTCCTCAGATTGTTCATCAGTAGTGTATAAAATGCTATTGATTTTTGCGTATCAATCTTGTACTGATTGATGCTGATCTCGTCTATTATTTCCAGTACCTTTGTTGTGGATGTTTCAGGATTTTCTAGATATAGGATCATATGATCAGTGAACAGTTAAATTTTTATTTTTTCCTTTTAAGTCTTTATTTAGCCTAACTTCTCTAGCTAGAACTTCTAGGACATATTGAATCACAGTGGTGGCAGAGGGCATTCTTGTCTTGATCCTAATCTTAATGGGAAAGCTTTCCATCTTTCACCATTGAGTACAATGCTAACTATAGGTTTTTTATATATGCACTTAAAATATTGAGAAAGCTTCCTTCTATTCCTATTGCTTGGAGTGTTTTTATCAAGAAAGGATGCTCTAGTTCTTCTAACGGTTTTTCTGCATCAATCAAGAGGATCATTGATTTTTCTTCTTCAATTTCTTAATGTGGTATATTACACTAATTGATTTTCTTGTTTTGAATCACCCTTGCATATCTGGGACAAAATCCTCTTGATTGGGGTGTATATTTCTTTTAATGTGCTTTTGGCTTCTGTTTGCAGAACAAAATCCTTTGTTAAGGTTTTTTGCACAAATATTCATTAGAGATATTGGTCTGTAATTTTCTTTTTTTGTAGTATCTTTATCTGGTTTTGGTATTATGGTTATGTTGGCTTCATAGGATGAGTTTGGTAGCATTAATGAGTTTGGTATTGAAAGTGGTATATTGAAGTCTCCAACAATTATTGTAGAGACATCTATTTTTCCCTTTAGTTTTGCCAGTGTGTGCCTCGTGTATATTGAGGCACCAAGGTTATGTGCATAAATATTTATTATGGTTATTTTTTCTTGGTGAATTATTAATATATAATGACCTTCTTTATCCCTTATAACAGTTTTGCATTTAAAATCTATTTTGGGAGAGTGGGTGTACTCAGTAGTTGAGCGCCTGCTTTGCGTGTATGAGGTCCCAGGTTCAATCCCCGGTACCTCCTAAAAAACAATCAGTTTTGTCCGATTAGTATCACTACTCCAGCTCTTTTGGTTACTATTTGCATGCAATTTCTTTTTCCAACCTTTCACTTTCAACCTTGCTGTGTTCTTATGTCTGGGGTGAGCCTCTTATAGACAGCATATAGATAGCTCATTTTTTTTTTTTTATCTATTCTTTCAGTCTATGTCTTTTGATTGGGAAGTTCAAGCTTTTAAAGTTCAGTGTTATTACTGTAAATGCATTAATTACTTCGTTTATTTTGTCCTTTGTCTTTCTGTTGTCATATCTTACTACTGTCTGTCTTTTTACCCTTTAATTTACCCTCCCTAATTATTTTCATGTCCACACTCTTCTCCAAGTCTATCGCCCTTGTTTTTTTTCTTTTGTCACTGTAGCAACTCCTTTTAGAATCTCTTGTATTTCTGGTCTTTTGATAACTTACTCTCTCAGTTTTTGTTTGCCTGTGAAGACATTAAACTCACCCTCATTTTTGAAGGACAGTTTTGCTGGATACAGGATTCTAGACTGGCAGTTTTTCTCTTTCAGTACCTTAAATTCATCATACCAATTTCTTCTTGCTTCCATGGCTTCTGATGAGAAGCACTTAATCTTAAGGAGGTTCCCTTGTATGTGATGCTTTGCTTTTCTCTTGCTGCTTTCAGAATCCTCTCTTTATCTCTGATATTTGTCATTCTGAATAGTAGGCAAACATCTCAGGGGATGTTTGTTTGGATTTATTCTGTTTGGGATGTATTCTTGGATAATAATATTTATGTCTTTCATAAGGTTAGGAAGATTTCAGCCATTATTTCCTCAATATTCTTTCTGCCTCTTTTCCATTCTCTTCTCCTTCTGGGACAGGGATAATGTAAATGTTTGTGCATTTCGTGTTGTCATTGAATTCCCTGAGACTCTGTTCCATTTTTTCCCATTCTCTTCTCTCTGTCCTCCTGTCTTTTCCAGTTCAGATGTTCTGTCTTAGAAATCAATCATTCTTTCTCCAAGCAATTCAAATCTGCTGTTATGTGCCTCTAATGTATTTTTAAAGCAGTTTTATTGATATATATTCACATACCATAAAATCTATCCAAAGTTACATGAACTAGTAAGTTTTATATCTCTGTGTTCTGTCTTTCTATGTTTTCTAATATATTTTTAATCTCGTCCATCATGCCTTTCATTCCATAAGCTCTGTTACTTTTCTTTGCGGGTTTTCAAATTGTTCTTTACGCTTATCCTGTGTCTTCTTAATATCCTTTGTCTCCTTGGTTATATTTTCCTTCAATTCTTTGAATTGATTTAGGAGATTTATGTGATTATCATTGATTACTTGTCTTAAATCCTGTATCTTGTCTGGTTATTTGGCTTGTTCCTTTGGCTGGGCTATCTCTTCCTGTATCCTAGTATGGCTTGTAATTTTTTGCTGATGTCTAGGCATCTGAATGTTGGTGAATTTACTCTGATTGTCAATTTCTATCTCTTGCCTAGTGTTTTTATTTTTTAACAGCTATTCTTTGATATTGATTCAAGTTATTCTAAGTCTTTTTAAAAATTTCCCAGCTTATTGGGCCAGGGACTCACTAATGAGTCCCTGTTTTTGGCCTAAAGAAAACCTAAAAGCAGATTTTCTCCTTGCAATTTCCTGACCAGCCAGCAAATGGTGCTCGTTGGCAAACCTAATCACAGAGGCATTTCTATCAAACTCCTCTTTTCTGTGTTTCTAGTCTGGCTAGAGCTGAGATTCAAAGTGGGCTCTGCTGACTTAATTCACTGAAAGGAAGCCTTCCAAAACACCCTCCTTCTTCCCTTCTTACAGCTAACAGAGAGAAGACGTCTGTTCCCCTCTCACTCAGTTGCAGTGAGCCAGGGGTTTTATCCAGGCTTAATGTCTTGAGGGTGTGGGATGGGAGCCCTTCCTGGCCACCATGGGGGTTTAGTAACTCCCATTTGCTGTTTTGGGTTCTTTATCTCCCTGCCTCTCACCCTCTTGGAGTTGTGCAACACTGTCCTGGTCCACTGATCTCCAAATCAGGTCCCTTGGACAGCTTTTGGCCCTTTCTCCATTGTTTTTGTGAAAGAGTTGAGCTCTGCCTGCCTAATCTGGCACCATCTTCCTGGAACTCCAGTTTGGCTTTAATTAAGGGTATTTATTTCAGGTAAAAGCTTACCATTCCAAAGCCATAAAAAGTCCAACTCAAGGCACCGTTAGAGGTGTTTTCTCACCAAGGTCAGCTGCTACATGTTGAAGCTGCCTAGGTTTCTGCCTTCAACTCTGGGCTGTACCATCTCCCTGAGCTCAGCTGTGGGCAATCAGGCATAGGGCTTGTCTCTTACTGGGCCTCCTCTCTCAGGCCCAGGTGTTCCACTTTTTTCCAAAGTTCAGCTGCAAGTTATCAGGCATAAAGCTCATCTCTCCCTGGGTTTCAGCTTTCTGAGCATCTCCAGTCCCTCACATGGCAGGATTAAATATGGCACAGCTCCATTTTCCTGGGTTTATGTCTCTCTTTCTCATTGTGTCTCCATTTTATCAGGCCTAGCAAAAGGGTAGAGACTTGACCTGAGTCATACCTCACTGATGTAGTCCAATTGAAAGGGTCTCACATCCAAAGGAATGGACAGTTCACAAACATAATTCTTCTCTTTTTGGGATACATAAAATAATTTCAAACTGCCACTATACTTGGGAGTCATTTTTGTTTGTTTGCTTTGAACAAATAGTTTCATTTTCAAGTATACAAAATGGTGTAGACATATAATAACTTGTTTATAATGTTGAAGAGTTTGCATCATTGATTTTTCCATTTTCCTGTTTGATTTTGTCAGTAGTATTGAAATACAAAGTCAGTTGATATGGATCATAAAACTTTCCAAGAAAATCAGCCTGCTATATCTATCCTTACAACTTAAATACAAGATCAAATGATGACTACTTGCTCATTTGAGCATCGTTTTAAGCAGGATGGTAGAACAATTGCTGGAAGAATACTTGAGGCTAAGGCTGAGTATTAGGAAACTTTTACACACAAGAAACATCTGTTTGTCAATCATTTAAAAATCCCTTTTCGTTACATTCTGACAAATATAAGAAATGTGATTTTTTTCTAACTGAAAATATCTGCAGATCAGAATCTCCTTCCTGTTTTCAAGCAAGCCTGATTCCTGATAGAAAACTTCCTTTGAAGCGTAACTATTTTCTTATTACTGGCTTTTCTTTAGAATGAGTTTCTAGCTTACCATTCATCTTCTAAGTGAGGCAGACAAGTAAATCAGCAATAAGTGTTATGATAAATTTTTGCACTGAATAATATAGGGAAGCAGTGGAGAAGCATGTGTAACTGGTATGTTAAATAAACATAACACAAGGACTGTCATCAAAATGAAATTCAATTTCTTCTGTCATCTCATTAAATTTTATTCAATGCAGGTAATCTTACCCTGTCATTGAATTTCGAGTCCAACAAGCCCAAAACTTTTCTGCTTACCCTTAGGTAATGGACGGTCCTACCATCACATTATGTCATAAGCATAGTTTCAAGTAAGAAATTAAAATTCCCAATCTCATGTATTAATTAAAACTCAAAACTTGAACAAGCATTACATCATCTCCCTCCCCTTCCTCAGACTGGCTTCAGGCTGGATCTGCTGTGGAAAATGCACATGTTTGCTTTTACTGTTCCTCATTTTGCTACTCCCAGCTTCCTAAGGCTTCAGCCCTACCAGTCCTGTCCTTTGGAAATCATGGGGAGATTAGCAAGGTAAGGTCTCACCTATGCTGAACATTTCCTTAGTTGGCTTTGCCCTTTGGGATGCTGGCACGTGTTTAAAGATGGAGTTTCTTTTATTGTCAGAAGTTTTCATGTACTCTGCATAAGTTCCTACTGGACTCATCACTCCTAAAATCCCCTGAATCCAGGTACCTCTAATCCAAGAATTTTTGCCCATCCACATAGCCCTACTGCAAGAGATTTAAGATAATTCTATGGTGGCTGTCTTTCCCACATAACCTCTACCTACTCCAGGGGAAACTCTCCCCCAAACTCTGAAAGTTATCTCTTAGCCCCTCCATCAATTTAGTTGGTCAGACTTTCTCTGCCTTCTAGAGTCCCTTGGACAAAAATTAGTGTCTAGTCCAGTGTCCACTCAAGAATCTCACGGGTTAGGTCTGCACTGTCTTCTGCTCTGCATATCACCCCTGAAGGAAATACATTTCTAAACTCTACTATAGGGAAGGATCCAAAGCCAAGCAAAAGCTAGTTCCAATGATGTTTTTGCATTAATCATTTTTCTTTCTTTATCTGCACTTTCCAATCCTTTTTAAAAGCCTTGATCTGGTGAGGATACCAGTCAACTGGTTATATTGAATTTTTTAATGAAAATCAACATATGTCTATACATTTCAAGCTCAATTTAAAGTTATCATTAGAGCCTTAGGAGAAAATGATGCAAGAATACTCCCACACTGTTACACTCATACTGTTCCACATGTAAATCAGAGCACAGAGCAGGGAATTGCTTCAAGAGAAAATACTAAGCTGCGGCTGAAAAACTGAAAAGGAGTAAGGAGTAGGTAGAGGAATGAGGAAGGGTGCTAAAGGTACATAGATTAAAATATGTAAAGGCACCAAAACCCTTAAGAAGCTGAAGTTACGAGCAACTTCCCTGTGAATTACTGTTACTTACCTGTAATTCCTTCTCTTCTCTCATATTATCACAAATCCTGGTCCAGCTCCCAGATCTCCACTGGCTTCCCTGTCCCACATCAGTTAGTGTTCCCCACTTCCTAGACGCAGCATAGTATAGAGTACAAAAAGGACATCATGAGAGTTTTTAGAGGTAACAGAACTACTCCTCAAAGGGTTCTGAGGCTGTTCTTGTTATTATTGTTGTAGTTTAATAGCCCATAATAATAGATTAGAGTGCTATCAAATACAGAATAATTTAAATATTTATTAAAATATTCTAATACACCAGAGCACTGATATAAATCTGAAATTTATATTGCAACAAACTAGCCACAAAATCTGGATTAATGCAATGAAGACAAAACAATACCAACAAACCAAAAATTATCTAGTTCTTTGTGTAGACTCTTCTGTGCCTGTATTAGTTTTCTGTTGTCAAAGGCCTCAGTTTCTCACTGGCTATTGGCCAGAGGCCGACCTCAGTTCTGTGCAATGTGGACCTTTCCATAGGGCCACTCACTGCATGACAACTGGCTATCATCAGAGTGAACAAGAGAGAAACCAGTCTTTTCATAACCTAGTCTTGAAAGTGGCACCCCACTACTTTTGTCCTTTTCTATTTGTTAGAAGTAAATCACAAGGTCCAGTCCATCTTCAAAGGGAAAAGATTTTACAAGAGCATGAATGCCAGGAAGCAGGGATCATTGGGGGCCATCTTAGAAACTGACCTCATCAGTGCCATTTCTGTTTAACATTCTTTGACCTAATAGCTACTAGCTTCTTTTAATGAAAAAAGCATGTAACTTCACGAAATTCAGTTCTTATCAGTACTCCGACTCTTACTGATCTCTTGCTAACCTTTAAAAAATTTGGATGAAAAAAGTTGCAATTTTTCTTATTTGTTGACCAATCAGAAGGAACCACTAAGAAAAGTCATATTTTCCATATGTCCTATAAATAATAACACTTCTGCCCACACCTATTGATATGTGATATGAAACATGAGGAATAAAATAAACATAAAACAGAAACATAAAATAACCATAAGAATAAACTAGAAGTAGACGTACAAAAAAAAAAAAGGTAGCATTGTTTCTCTTCCATCACTAATTGGCAAGAGAAAGAAGGAGAATATTGTAAAAGACATAGACATAAACTCCAGAATATTAAAAAAATAATTGTAAATGGAAAAACAGAGTACAAACTGCCAAAGGAAGAATTGCTTTAAGCCCTAATATAGCTGGGTATTGACTAGTCTTATATATGCAAGCATTTCATGTGATTATTGAAATTTTAGTCCTCTACCCCGAACAACACATTTAATTGCCATTTTGGCCATGTGAATCTAATATTTTGTTCCTATCAGAAAATTTAACATCCAAACGTGGAAAAATGAATGTTTTGCTGTTTTAAAATTTCTTTTAAAGCCAGTTGCTAAATTTTAATTTGCATAAACTTTATGCAAAAAGATCTGCTCTATGACACTATTCCTAATTTAGAAGGAGATACATAGTTTTTATATACTGACAGAATGAGTTATAATGAAATCAAAGAGTTAACTAAAACAAGAAAAGTGAGCGCATTCAACTACTACTGACAATCGTGTTATACAATTTTAAATAAATAAAAATAGTTCTATAAAACAAACATCTTAAATGTTTTTTACAAATACGTAGTTTCAAGGTTAGTAGTTATTAATCTTTGGAGGTTTAAGGTTAAAATACCCTTTCAATATCAGATGAAAGCATTTTGTTCTTTTAAATAAATAGGTAGAAACTTAACCATGTGATGAAAAGACTCAAAAAAATTATAAATTAATGTCCTTTTATATATTTCTTTTGAAAATATTTATTGACCTTTTTAAATAATTATTTACATATTATTTGTAACAAAATAGTGCTTTGCCTTCTAACAAGGACTGTGTCAACAACTTCTTTCCACATATAATCCTTTGAAATTTGTTGCCAATAATTTAACTATAATTTTAACCATGGCCTAACCAAATTATTTGTGGTTTATTATACTTATTTCTGCAAATATAAATGAGAATATATGTAATACCATGATAATTTTTGATAACATGTTTTTATACATAGTTTCAATGCTAAAGAGAGCCTGGGTCATTCTGGAAAATCTACAGAGAGGCTGATTTATCTTTCAGCAGGGTGAATGTCTGTTTTTATTTTATACAAACATTTTTAATTAAAAAATTTATACTGGATTCCCATCACTTTACATGCTGGCAACACTCTTGGTAGAACTATATTTAAATCCCAAAAGTTGAAATATATTTTCACCTGTAGAAAGATGAAGTATGAAAATGGGTGTAAGCCAAATCCTCGAGTGAAAAAGGAAGTTTTGCATATAGGGTATGTGATTGAGAAAGGGAAATAAAGTTGACTGTGAAAAAGAGTGAAGGGGAAATGAGATCATATTGCACAAAAAACTAGATAGAGGCATTGGGCAGAAATTAAAAGTGATTTTGGTTACTATCTAGTATGTTTATCTTTTATTTGAGGCAGATAATTAACCCTCTTACTAACTGCATAACTTAAGTAGAGCAGTGGTTGGAAATACCATTAAATATTTTAACAGATGCAGAAACATCATAGTTCAGGTGTTATTAACATGGCTTAAACGTATTTGGTGGTTTGCAAATTATAGCGAGGTCACAATATCACGTTCAGAAATAATTATATGCATGTTGAAAAAATTTGAGCATTGTCTTTTTCGTGAACATCTGATCTCAATGTGGCCCTCTGAGGAGAATATATTCTATTTTGGGTCACACCTGCCAAGGCTTCCAAATCAAAACCTGCACACCTGCCTCTGGTCCGTCTCCCAGATAGTACATTTTTAACACATCATCTGCCAGGGGGGAAAGGATCACGTAACAGAAGCTCACTTCAAATGAAAGATTTTCTGCCAGGAGGATTGGGAATTATGCTGCCAGGCTGGCAGATGATATGGAAGCATAAATCTGAGACATTATTTTATGCCATCAGGTTTGAGACACTTTCATTGCCATTTCAATTTTGAATTCTATCCATATATCTGTGTATTAGGTTAATTTAAAGAAATAAGATTCAAGTAGAATTAAATAAAATTCAAGTTTTTTTAAATAAAATTTTTAACTAGATTTAAATTAATATTTGAACCATGTGGTTTTATAGGAATCACCATATATGGGTAGAAATTTCCTATTTTTTCCCACAAACATCTGGGATTTGACCTCCAATACACATATCTATATCACCTTTAGACTGTGCCACTGCCTGTCATTGGACTTCTCTTAGTGATTTAAAGAATAAATAAATAGTTGTCACTAAAACAGGCAATGTCACTTGTTCAAACTAGCCAGAGGAGACAAATTGGGAGGAATGAAAATTGAACAACAAAAAGATTTTTGAGGAAATAATATTCTGTAATATTCAAATACATATTTA
This sequence comes from Cabassous unicinctus, assembly GCA_029593785.1. Taxonomy (NCBI): domain Eukaryota; kingdom Metazoa; phylum Chordata; class Mammalia; order Cingulata; family Chlamyphoridae; genus Cabassous; species Cabassous unicinctus. Next base: position 9,935 of record JAQZBX010009738.1, read on the forward strand.
ATAGAAATTAATAAGTAAATTAAAATCATCCATGCCTACATTTCATTTCATTCATTCAAACAATATTTGGTATAGAAAATATGTTCTTAGCATAATTTTAATAAAATCATATATTAGTATGGCAAACAATGCTAACTGCTTGCACTATATCCATTATATTGTTTCTTATTAAAGAACCCAATTTTCCCCCTAGGAAGAAATGAATCTAATGAAAAATATATTTCCCACCTTCCTTTGCAGCTATATTTGACCATGTGGCTTAGACCAGCTAATGAAACCTCAGCAGAATTTTCTGGGTGATTCTGGAAAAGTTTTGCTTTCCTAACTCCTTATCTACATACATACCCAGTTTGTTCCTTCTTCCTTCTTTTTACATGCACAAGGTGGCTGACTTGTGCAGTCATCATGCAAATATGAAGTCCAAGACAGTCCAAGAGATCATGATATCCTCTTATAGCAAAGAGAGAGTGATGCCAATCATATGAGTTCTTGTTGCACAGGAATAAACTCCTGCTCCTCTCTTCTTTTTTTTTTTTATTACTAAGGCTTAAATTACATACATACTGAGGCACAAATCTTACATGTAAAATTTGATGTTTTTTCCTATATGCATACACTTATGTAACTGAAACCCACATCTAGATAGCTGCAATACACCAGAGGTCTCTTTGCCCCCTTCCTGATTGATCTTCTCCAAAGGCAACTTCTATTCTAAATTCTAACCCCATGTTTTTCTTTAATGCATGTTTAGTCCCTTTTACTCTTACTTATAACCAAATATAATCTTATACAATTATTTAATTAGCACATTATATGGTGGCATAAGTCACATTTTTTTGTTTTTCCCCTTAAAAGTTTACCCTTGATGAAAACTTTTTAATCCTACATAAACTTCAGTCTCAAATCTGTATCAAAGCCAGCTTTCTAAAATTGGTGAATTTTGAAACAATGAATTTGTATAGAGAATTGATTAGATACAACAAACTTTTTGCATATTTTGTGATCACATACTTTATAATTGCCTTTACCATTAAATCTCATTTCTAATAATTATATGGATATAGGCAAACATTATTTTACTATTTGATACAAATGTTTTAATTATCAAAGTTTCACAAACATTGGATATTTATAGATATACAGTCACATTATTAAAATATAAACATGGGGGAACACGTGGAGCTTAGTGGTTGAGTGCCTGCTTCACATATGCAAAGCCTGGAATTCAATTCCCAGTACCTCCTACTGGAGATTGTTTGAATGAGAAAATAACCTGTATATTTAACTATTACTAACAAACATATTATACCCTATTTGTCAGTCATTTCCTTGCTGAAGTCCATGTCTAAAGATAAAACTGTTTTGCCTCCTCCAATAATCTAAAGATCAAATACTTGTATTATTAAAATTGTTAATAATATAGGTATTTACTAAATATCTATTGCCTTATCTATTCCTTTTGTAACCAGTGAAAAATATTAAGAAATTGAAGCAGAATTAAATCCTAAATTTTAAATTATAAACCATGATCATTTAAAAATATATTTGTCTCCTTTCACAAGTCAATTTTTAGTCAGCAAAATAAAATTAATGCTGGAACTTATATTGTGTGTGTTTAGGTTGGGTGATTCTAATTCAAAACTAATTAAACTATAGTCCACTGGTAAACACTAAGATTTCTGTTGGGAATTAAGAAAATTGTCCAATCGTTTGTTAACTATACCCAAACATACACCAACCATGTTATGATATTCAGTGGCCATATACCCATGAATAGTCTTAAATTCTGACTCAGATTGTAAACAACCCAATGGGAAATTGATTGACTATGCCAGTTTTACAGACACAAGTTGGGCTCTCAGACTGTTCTATAAAGTAGTTTATTGTACAAACCAGGTATGCTGCTGTACTCACTTTGCTTTATTAACCCCTTGCACCTGAACTAGGACCACACTACTCCTTGTCTTATAAGACAGTTTGTGCAAGCCAAGTGACCTAGAGAAAACAATAGGAACAATGAAACTGAATCAATTCCCCAGATCTCTGTAGGTGTGAGTTTGAGGTAGAAGTGGATAAAGAGTAAGAGCTTGCTGTGTCATTTTTTTTCAAACCAGAGAGTAAAAAGAAGCTTTCAGGTAAACTTGGGTCTGATATTGACTCCTGCTGGGCCTTGTTAGGTTACAGAGTGAATAGCCTGCAAAAATCATGAATAACAAACGAGTCAGGCAAACCAAACTGTGATGCCTGTGGCTGCTCCAGCTGGTCTCTTCTAGTGAGGTAACTTTACAGGCTATAAGAAAGAACATGAAAAATTTAGGAGAGGCACATTATTTAGAAATTGACAGATTTCACATTAGAAGAATTCTATACACAGAAACCAAAACTTTTCAAAGACCTTTTTATATGTATCATTCTTCATTGTGATGAAACAATGGGTTTGTTACAAACCACATGACTGTGAAACCCAAGTATTGTCTGATGTTTTAAATGAAGGTCTTGGAAGAGAAATATTTCCAACTACACTCTTGGCTCCTGTTATAAATGGTACTTGTGCTCTCTGCTTCATTTTCATCATTTGTCAGTATAAAACCTGCATCAATGATTCAGCCATTATAAGTTGACAAAGGTGACATAAAAATATGCAAAGAGATTAACGTTACTGTAGCTAGATATAGATTAATGAATACTGTTTTGTACCTTAAATAGGCACTTTACAAGAATTTCAAAAGACAGAAAACCAAAATATTTTAAAGAAGAAAATGGGAAAATTAATGTAGGAAAAATACTCAAGAGTTTAATATATACAGAGGTATTCAATTTGAAAATAGTTTTTTTCTGAATATATTAACACAATAAAGATATAAAGGGTAACATATGCATATTTCTCTTCTGTACAAAGTTCATAGCAGCCTACTTTTTAAATTGGGATATCTAATCCCAGATATAAAGATGTTATTCCAAAGATATAAGAAGCCATGGATAAATGCATTTGATACATGAGCATAAAATTTAGTCAATGGAATGTCCTTAAAATATAAATATAAATTATAGAAAATAGTAAAAAAGGTGTTATTATATTAAGGAGTAAAGGATCAAATTTGTCTAAATATCTCAAGATAAAACATAACTACTCAAAAACATTTCAACTGTGCACCAAGTTTTAATGGTGCTTTGATGGAAAAATTTAATAATCATAGCCATAACATATACAAACTTTACAGAAGGAAATATATCATTTACCTTTAACATAGTCTTTAAAACTATGGTGTTATACATACATACATTCAACACATATTTATCGACTGACAATTACCAGTCCGTTTATCTGCTAGTCAATGACAGATATTATAATATTCATAAAATAAAATCAGTGTTCACTTTCATAACTTTACTGTCTAGTAGGTAAAAAATAGACTTTCAAATAGGATCACAAATGTTCTATAAAATTGAAATAAAATAAATGCAGTAGATGAGAGATTCATATTACTGTGATACTATGTTATATAAAGCTTCCCTGAGCAAGTTGCCAGCAGACCCGAGAGAGCGAGGAGGAGTAACTAGTAACTAGCACGGGATTAAGGATTGAGGGGCAGGAAAGGAGATGTAGAGTGGTGTGGGAGACTGGTCCAGGCAAACAAAACAGCAAGAGCAAAGATATAGTAGTGGGAGAGTCATGTAATTCCAGTAATTAAAAGCCCATTTAGCAGAGCAGAGAGAGAAAGGGGTGGCATGTCTTTGGTGAAGTACACTGGAGTTAGACCATGCAGTGTCTAATAGACCTGGCTGATATTCATCTGATATGGAGCAGTATTGTCTTACTAATCATTCAAAGCCAAATTCCCATTCAGTTTTGTTAGGCATACTTTCTGATTGGTTAATGATTTTGCCAAGATAGGTATTAAAAATATTTTGACTGTCCTCTTTAATTTTGAGCCATGTTAACTATTTTGGGTGTTAACACTAAATTTAATAGGAAGTCTTTGATGTGACTAGGTGATCATAAGATTATTTAAAAATAACAGCATCACTATTTTTCCCTTCCTACCCTTCTTCTAAAAGACTTCGTATTGGAAGAGGCTCTTTCTAACAAACCTCAATTCTGTATACCCACACAATTGTACACAAATTGAACACAATTGATGAAAAAGCCAATTAATGGAAGATATTAGCTTTCTATAAAAAAATTCTTCAAATGCCAGTCAACCCCTAAAATAGAATATAGTTTATAATTTTATTAGAAGGGCACATTTGAAATGCTATGTAACTAAAATTGCTTATTTAAAACACTTAGGCTTTATATTTTCAGTGAATGTGGAGAACACTTCTGTTCTTTAGTTGTCATATCAGCTTTGTCCATACATGTAACTATCTCCAGTACTGTATTTAGAACCATTGCCTACACACATATTAAAATATTTTAATTTGCTTTCTCTGTATCTCTCAAAAATGTATATATTTGCTTCTTTCTTTTCCCTGAAAGTCACCAAATGAAGCAAAAATTGAAAAAGCCGAGGCCCTTTGTACAAATTTACAGTTTAATCCTTATGAAGCATTTTTATTCCCATTTTATCCTGGGGAAAACTGAAGCTGAGAAAGATTGAGTGACTTGCCCAAGGTTCTAGCATTAGAAAGTGGTTGAGCTAAGATTGAAAGAGCCTATTCTCTTAACCACAAAGCACTATAGATTCATTTACCAAGAAGTATACAAACAACTCTACTTGGGATGGGATCTTTCTAGGCCATGGGAGACAGAGGAAATATCGTGCCTCAACTCAAATTCTCCCAGGCAAAATGGCTATGTAGGGGATGAAGATCAGATTTTTTTTAAAAGACCAATTTGATCTCCACTGACAATGATTGCCAATCAAGTGGTCTAGATACAAGGAAGAACACTTGAAAAAAGCGTAACCATTTATCCTTGGGCCTCTAAACCAAAGATAATTGAGGAGAAATGAAATGCAAGTGGATCCTGCAGTTCTGCTGTTTTGACTCCTGGTGATAGTAACATAGTAACTAGACTGATGGCCCCTAAAATTTTAGTGCAATGGTTGAAAGCTGTGAGGAGTTCATTCACATTCCCAGATACGTTTTTGAGTTAGGAGTTAGTTTTGAAGGGCATAGACACGGAGAAAGTATACCATGATTTTAATTCGCTGCTGCCATGTATCTTATTTCCTGACCCACTAACAACTGGACTGAACAAGTAATAAAATAGACTCTTTAGCTCAAGAATTTCTGAACCAATTTCAATGAAAAAAATGACATATTGTTTCCAGTTTTGATGTTATTATTATTATCAGCTACTGGCTCAATAAAAAGTATTAAGAAGACAAGATTCTTTCTATTGTTCTGGGGAAAGGTAACCAACAGAAATTGTCTTCCTTAAAAGTCTGAAAGAGCACACCAGTGAATTTCTCTAAGAATGAACTTAATTTGTAATAGTTGGGGAGAGTGGGAATGGTAGGACAAGAGTTAAATTTTAATGTAATTTTAATTTGCCATTATTTTCTCTAATGTTTCTTGATGTTTTTGAACAAATTTCAGATTTAAAAATTTGTGTGAAATATTTTCTTAAGATTTATTTTATTTCCTCTGTCTGTGGCTATATTTTTTATCTTCTGATTTTCTGATATTTCCCGTTTTCTAAGCCATTTTTGTTTTATACTTAGATTTCATTTGAGTATAATTATTACTGTTTTTCTGACATATTGCTCTGACTGCTTTATCAGCACATTTTAATCCCTTTCTGTTTAATAATGAAATGGATTTAGGCAAAACAGTTTCTGTTTCTTTTAATATTTAGTGTTACAAAATGGTATACATTTAAATTCTACACTTTCAATATCCCTTTTGATTCAAGAGTTGTCTATGAAAGCATTTGGATTTTGTTTGTATTGTTCGTTTCAATATGTGATATTTATTTCGAAGACCTAAAGCTTAAAGTGTTTTTTTCCTCACCTGTAGAATGAGCTAATAATCTTAAGCTTTGAGGGTTGTGTAAAAAAAACGAAAGAATGCATGTACAATATATAGAGCCTGGTAAACTCAATAAATATTAATTATTGTTTTGAACATTTTTAAAAAACAGAGTTTAAGACATCAAGGAAAATAATGATGGAAAGTATCTTGCCATAGGAACCAAAACATGCCATTAAACCCAAGTGAAATTGGCCAAAATTTTTATTTCTGTTGTTCTTGACTGATTTTTTTTTTTAAAGATTTATTTACTTAATCCATTTTAAACCCCCCTTTCCCATTTGCTGTGTTGTGTCCATTCGCTGGGTAGTTCTCTGTGTCTGTTTCATCTCTTCTGATCCTCCTCCTCCAGTCTTCACCAGGATTCGATACTGAAGACCTCCGATGTAGGAGAGAGGTGTTCTAGCCATCTGCGCCACCTTGGCTCCTGGTTTTCAGAGCTTTCGGAGCATCTCGTCTTGTCTCTCTCCTTTTACGTCATCATCTTGCTGCATGGGTCCTGGGGCCTGGCGGCTCACCGGCACACAGAGCCTGGCAACCCATGCGCCTTCTATATACATATTTTTATTTTACCGGGAGGTCCTGGGGATCGAACCCAGGTCCCTCCATATGGCAGATGGACGCCCAACCATTTGAGCCACATCCGCCCCCTTGACTGATTTTGTTATCAATGTTATTATATAGTTTGTTACAGTTAAAAAATAAACAATTAAAAAAAAAAATCCCTGAAATAGTTTCCTACAATGGGGTTTGTCTATTCCTTAAAATTTTGATAAAAGATGCTTATAAAACATTACAAACCATGAAGCTACATAAGTATTACCAAAATGTACATGGCATAATATTTTTAAGCCTATAATGTAATATCACTAATGTACACAGAACAGCAAGGATTACAATATATATATGTATATATTTTTAGCCACTTCATCTCCATAAATAATGCCTGTCTTAAAAGTTCTCAGGGATAGTGTTGAGAGGATGGGGATTAGCATTCCCATTGTTGGAATAGTTACAACCTTCCACTTGGTACAGTTAACCCTGGAGTTAATGATCAGATAGTCATCCTGGACTAACCAAACTCATGGGGAGTCTGACCCCTCAAAGAAAGCCAATTATCCTCAAATGGGATTATCTTGTCCATCTTTTAACTAACTAGTCTCTCTCTGAAAACTTTTCTTTCTGGTGCATTGGATTTACATATTAATGAATTGTAGTTAGTAAAACACAGTTTAAGAAACGCTAACCAAATATAAAGTAATTTGTACAAACAAATGAATAAAACATTTTTTCTCCAACAATTCTGAAACAAAACCATTTATCAAAGCCCAATAAAAATTCCTGAATAAAATCAGAATAAGACAAACAAATAACAATGCTAAGACTTCTCTTAGCAAAAGTAAAAAAGAGAAATGCAGCTTCTTGAGTAGACTAGCTCATGCAACAATTTGGATGTGAAAAAATAATGAAAACTCTTTTTTTTCCCCGTCAATAATTTGACCTATCCCTTAAACTTTATCTTACTTCCTGGCAGTAAAAATGAACTAAATATCCATTCAGCTAAAACTGTCTTCTTAATGTGCAGAATCACTTAAATTAAAACTTGCTCATGGCATGGAAATTAAAAATTTCCCAGAGCAATACATAATTTGTAACATAAAAATTCCCGTCTTCTTATTTTCTCTGAGAGGTATAAATTAAAACAAAACCATAAATAAATAACAAAAGAAATAAAATGGCCAACACAAATATCGAGTCATTTATTATCCAATCCTTCTGTGGTCTCTGGGGCAGTATCTCTTGCCCTCCCTTGCTGTTGCTTGCATTATTGCCTTCAAGGCTGAAGTTGTGCAAAGGATGGAATTTGTGGTTTGTCTTGGTCAGAGCCTGGGCGAGAGTCCTTGGAGGACTCGGCTGCATCCCAGACCCTGCAGCACTTTAGATATTTCAAAGATCTGGCAGTGACTTATGTGGTTACTGACCAGGCCATCTACAACAGCCCTCAAGACAAAGCAACCAAGACCCTGCCGACATGCTCTCCATTGGCAAGCTCGCAGATATGCTTTCTACCATTTCTGGGTGAAGCCACTCCTGAGGGTAGCTAGGAAACATTAAGGCACTAACACTTAGAACCTCCTTTTACTGTTGTGGCCATCCGGAAGTAACCCAAACGGCACTCTTGGGAGCACAGATGAACAAAGTTTTATTACGCATGAGCCCAGAGGAGAGTTCACTCTCCAAATTCTGATTTCTGATTTTCATAAGTTTATATAGGTACACTAAGTGGGCAAATTCCTGAGCAAGCAGGCAGGCAGGGTTACAAAGGCAGAGAAACCAGATTAGCTTATCTTTCTAAAAACAGAAGGCCATTAGGGAGGAAAAGAGTCATTATCTGTATAGAGTTGTAAATTTCAATTCAAAGGGGCAGCCTGGGTGCTTATCTTCCTGATATGGATTCCAAGGAGAAAAGGGGAGGAAGGAGGGAAGAGAGGGACCAGGGACCGAGGGGAGTTTATTTTCTTAAAGCTGTGGGTTTCTACTGAGGGTGGGGTTGGGGTCCCGGCACTTCCCTCATCATTCCCCCCTCTTGATGCCTTTATAAGTTTTTATGGGCCATCACTTGCTATCATGGGGATTCTTCTATAGTTCCCAAGGGCTGATATTTAACGTGAGGCATTACTTGGTGTTTTAAGGCGTTTAAGCGGGAAGTGATGTATTGTGTTAGGTACTGTAGAATGCATGGCCTGAAAGTTAAGGGGAAAAAGACTGAGGCTATTACTGGCATAAATGGCAAAATCCAGGAGAGGAGATACTAGAAGTAATTTCTGTTGGCAGATGCCTGGTATACACGGTTTAAATGGTCCCTAACTATTCCTGAGGAGTTTGCATGGAAACAGCATTCCTCCCCCAGGACCTGACAGATCCTTCCTGAACTTGCGGTGAGCAAGTCCCATCCTCGCCTGTTTTGCAAAACCACTTCTGCCAACGAGTCTATCTGGTCTTGCAACCCATTGAGAGCCCCCGATATTTCTTCAAGGTCATTTGATGTTTCCCAAGCTAGTGTTTGTAAGCCCTCCTGACCAACTGCAAGAGAAGCCCCCGCTACTGCTGCACTCCCGACTACTCCTAGTCCTAAGAGTATCGGAATTGCCTGTATTGCTCATTTGGCTCGGGGGAGCTCTCCAGGCAATTCATTTCCATACACCGAAAACGATGGTACTGGCCAAGCCAGGTAGCAGATGCCCTGGCCATCCTGGGGTAAGCACTAGTAGGCGTTGGTGCCACAGACCCAGATGGTGGAGTTTGTGGCGCATTGGTCAGGCTCATTGAGTGAGTGGGTGGTGTCACAGTTGGCCCTTCCAAGAGGGAGGATTGTTGAAGGAGATCTGGTAGTTATGTTTTTACAGTTAGCCAGTTTTCCTGGGGGTTCGGTTATGCTGACTGGGAGGGACCTAGTTCCTGCCGCAGAGCTGTCATGGGTTAGGGGGGTTACGTTCCATGGGACAGGTACAGGGAAGATGGTTAAACTGGAGGAAGTACATAGCCAGCAGGACGCAGCTGTATTGGGTGGAGATTTATATAGGAGTTGGTGGAAATTTCGAACCTGGTTCAAAAGAACGTTGTGGGGGCCTGCTTTAACTTTGGCTTTTAGCATCTGGGCAGCTTTACTGATACTTTTTTATCAGGGCTTTCTCTGGGGGCTGGGTTACCAGGATCAGTTGGACCAGTATGGGGTCTTCTGGATCCAGCCCCGATGGGTTGTGTATTCTGATTCCTAGTTTCAGTCCTGCCTGGGCCTTTAAAAAGGTATTTTCTGATCCTGTGGTTATGTTTAATAAGGTGAGTTTTATGGAGTCACAGGTTTCTATGCCACACCCTGCCGGGCTGGGGATTTTCCCATTCAAAGGCAAACAGAGGCTGGCTTGGGGGAGCCAGCCACAGGCAGAAGAAGGCGTCTTTCAGGTCCAGGCAAGTGAACCAGGAGGCTTTAGGTGGCAGCTGTCCTAACAAGGTGTACGGGTTGGGAACAACCTGATGTAAAGTGAGAGTGGCGTTATTAATGGCTTGTAAATCCTGCACTGGTCGATATCCGGTCTCATCTGGCTTTTTTACTGGCAATAATGAGGTGTTTCAAGGTGACTTGCATTCGATTAGGATCCCTTCTCTCTTCAGGTGATCTATATGTTCGGCTGTGCCCAATTGTGCTTTGCAGGGGATCGAATACTGCCTCTGCCAGATTGGGATCGCTCCAGGCTTCAGGTTGATGATGATGGGTGCATGGTTCTGTGCCATTCCCGGTGGGGTTTTTTCTGCCCAAACCTGGGGAAAAAGTTCAAGCAGTTTTTCTGGATTCTGACCTGAACTTTCTTCCGCATGAAGTCTCCATTCTTCGCTTTGGGGCACGGTGACGAGGAGAGTGAGGCTGGTCCCGAGGTTTAAGCTTGCTGGCCCTTCAGGTTTGAAGGTAATCTGGGCTCCCAGTTTGGTTAAGAGGTCCTTACCAAGCAGGAGAACTGGACATTCAGGCAGGTATAGAAATTCATGAGTTACTTCGTGGTCATCGAGCTGGCAAGTTCTTGACTGGCAAAAAGGCCGCTGGCTTGACTTGTCCCCAGTCGCTCCTATGATATTAGCAGTTTCTCCACTAAAGAGGGTGACGGGGGTTGTGACCACAGAATGTTCAGTGCCAGTGTCCACCATGAAAGTCATTGACTGGTCCCCAACTTGTAGTTTGAGCATGGGCTCGTGGGGGCCAAGTTCCAGTGAGCCTGGTCACTTCTATTCAGGTTTGAGTCCTGCCAGCCCGAGCAAATGGTCTTGGGGTTCAGGTCGGTATTTTCTTTTAGGGATGTTCCCTCTATGTTCCTGAGTCTTTTGGGGGCACTCATTTTTCCAGTGTCCACTCTCTTTGCAGTAAGCACATTGGTATCTGGCCAGTGGTACCCTTCTCGTGCTTGTCCCCCCTTTTCAAGGTGGTCCTTCTCATATGGGGGGGGTCAGGATTTCCTAAGGCTGCTGCTAGTAGGGAGGCTTGATGTTTTATTCACTTCTTAGTTTCTCGTTCGGCAGCTTCACTTTGTTCGTGACTTCCAGTAGTTGAGAGATGTTCATGCCCATGAACCCTTCTAATTTTTGGAGCTTTCTTTTAATGTCTGTTGCTGCCTGTGCAACAAAGGCGGCATTCACCATTTTCTGGTTTTCTGGAGCTTCTGGGTCAAAAGGAGTGTAAATTCTGAAGGCCTCACAAAGCCGTTCATAGAAATTTCCCGGAGATTTGTCGGGCTTTTGAGTAACTAAAGTTGTCTTTGTCATGTTTGTGGGTCATTTAGCCCCCTCTCGGACCCCTCGGAGGAGCGCTTCCTGGTATTGCTGGAGTGCAGCCAGTCCCTGTTCAGTGTTGAAGTCCCAGTTAGATTGGGTTTCTGGTGCCGCTTCTCGTGCCCAATCTTCTGGGTTTAAGATGCCAGTAAGGGCCTGCTCCTGCAGCCACTTTTAGGATTTCATCAGAATTCGTCGTCTCTCCTCCATATTAAATAAAGTCAGGAGGAGTTGGCAGCAAACATCCCAAGTAGGACGATGGGTTTGGAAAATGGATTCCATGAGATCAATAAGGGCTGGGGTATTTCCAAGTAGGAGGGGGTGTGGTGCTTCCAGTTTAAGAGGTCTGTAGTTGTGAAGGGCTGGTAGTATAATACAGGCCTCCCGGGTTGGATGGTCCCATTTTCGCCTATCTGGGCTGGACCCTGTGTTTCACGGAGGGGCATCTGTAATGCGGGTTGTGCTGACCAGAGTCTCCTTGCTAGTGGGGTTGCAGGGCTTTCCTCAGACGGGGTCAATGTTCCCGGAGGGGCTGAAGGTGGAGGTGTTGCTGGGAAATCTGCCTGCATTCCCGGGCTAGGAGGAGAGACCGAAGGTGGGGTTGTTTCTGGGAGATCTGCCTGTGCTCCCGGGCTAGAGCGGCCAGAGCATATGGCAGTGGGGGTGGTGGTAGATCCTCCTCTGAGGACCCTTGATGAATGACTGGCTTCCAGAGCCTCATTCTTTGTACAACCAACACCCTGCTCTGTCCTTTTTTTCCTACGCACAATTGAACCCAAGGGGGCAGAGTCTGGGCTATCTCCAACCAATAGTCAATGTAGGGAAGCTGATCGGGGTGGCCAGCAGTTCCTGTGACCACCAGCCACACTGCACGGACCCTGGCTATATCCAGGGTCCCTTCCGAGGGCCAATCAATATTAAAAGTGGGCCACTCTACTTCACATAAGGCTCGGAGGGTGCCAGGGTTGATCCAGATGGCATAATCCCCGGAAGAACCCTTCTTGAAATTCTTGAGCATGCAGTTTAAGACAGTAGGTTTTGACTGTGATGAGCCCATACCCTGCATTGGTGGTGCAAGACAGACAAAGGAAGGGGTCGCCTCTTTCAACGCCACTCAGGTGCCCGCCTGTCCGCGTCTCTTACGAGAACTTGGGCTCGTCTTAGCTAAGGCACCCGGGTAAATTTCGGATTGGCTTTTATGCTGTATGACGTAGCCGCAGAAAACAGGTTAGGGCCCACACTGGCACAATAGCATACGCCGAGGAGTCACAGACTGGTACGGCAGACACAAGCCTCTGCCATCCTCACTCACTCACATAGTCACTCAGAGGTTATACAGTCCCTCCCACAGGGATTGCCCTATTCTGGAATCTCGGTACTCGAGATTTCAGGAGGTGATTAGTCTCCTCTTCCATCCGGAGACGGGCCTGACTGAGGGCTTGGCACCCGGGGCCTTACCTTTCCGGAGTCTTCTGGCACTGTTCAGTCCGCCTCCCCACTGAGTCAGGCCAGGGTGTAGGGACGCGGCCTGCGGGAACCGCCTCAGAAGGAGGACCTGTCAAGAGGACGGGCGGTGCCCACCTTGTTCACTCAGAGATCATCGTTGGCCATGCCCATCAGGCCCAAGCTGGAGGCAAAATGGGCCTGCTCCATTGGGTTTCCCGGTCAGGGAACCAAATGTTGTGGCCAGCTGGAAGTAACCCAAACGGCACTCTTGGGAGCACAGATGAACAAAGTTTTATTACGTGTGGGCCCAGAGGAGAGTTCACTCTCCAAATTCTGAGCCCTGTTTTCTGATTTTCATAAGTTTATATAGGTACACTAAGTGGGCAAATTCCTGAGCAAGCAGGCAGGCAGGGATACAAAGGCAGAGAAACCAGATTAGCTTATCTTTCTAAAAACAGAAGGCCATTAGGGAGGAAAAGAGTCATTATCTGTATAGAGTTGTAAATTTCAATTCAAAGGGGCAGCCTGGGGTGCTTATCTTCCTGACATGGATTCCATGGAGAAAAGGGGAGGAAGGAGGGGAGAGAGGGACCAGAGACAGAGGGGAGTTTACTTTTTTAAAGCTGTGGGTTTCTGCTGAGGGTGGGGTTGGGGTCCCGGCACTTCCTTTATCACTACACGTGCTGACAAATTTTCTCTGATTTTCCTGTACCATGTTAATTCACTGCAGCTCTACCTTCAATCTTACTTTCAGTAACCAAATCAGATTTTGTGGCTCTGCCACTCTCAAGTCTGGAGAGGTCTTTGGATTTCCTTTTCATCTTCCCTATCAGGATATGGCATTATCCTAATGTCATACAATACCATGTTTCAAAGCTTCATTTCCAAAAATAAAAGGAGCATGTTGTCTACATTACAGAGTAACTCAATGAGATTGGTGCTACACCCTGACTGTGGAAATGATAAATGAGTGTTAAAAGAATTAGGAAAATCTTCTCTCAAAAAAAGAATCCTGGTTTTCATTGTTAATATATTACTGCATCATCCTAGGTTTGAAGATTAGAATATTTTTCCAGTCTTCTAGAACAATTCCTAATCTTCCACTGATAAAAATGACTTACTTCTCAAATAGATAATACTCAGACCAACTAAGGTAAGTGTTCTGTAATCAGAAAGCCCAGGGAGAAAAGCATATTAATAATTATTTTAAAGGTAATATCACTTGCATATGCAATATTCATTTGAGCAATTATACTTTTGAAAATCTGTCAAACAGGAACATGTGCTTCTATAATAAATATTCCTAAAAAAACTATTTTCAGAAATGCAATGTTCATTGTAATAAAAAGTGAAGATATTTTAAATTTATCAGTAGAAGAATAGTTAATTCTAGTCTGAACTTTTAGGGAAGAGAATTATATTATGAAATCTATGGGGGTGTACTGGTTAAGAGATCAACTCTGGAACCAAATTGCCTCATTTCAAATCCATCTCTGACACTAACTCTGTGACATTGGAAAAGATGCTTAACCTTGTTGTTTCTGAATTTCTTCTTTTTAATATTTTTTATAATATAAGGACAATTATCAAACCCTTAGGTTGTGGAAATTAAGACTCTTTTCATGCACAGTGCTTGGTAAAAAGTATATGCTCAACGACTGTTACCTATATACTTTTGTTGTTGTTCTTGTGAAGTTTTGATTTTAAAAATGGAGTACACGTATCCTATATGTGCTGATTCAAAAATATGCCAGAGACATATTGTTAAGGGAAAAAAAATGCAAGCCATGGTAGAATAACTGTAAAGTGATACAATCTTCATATAAATAAGTATGTTTATTTGAAGAGATATAGGGACATAACTATGCTTATTAAATGCATACGAAAAAGACTAAGTTAACACAAACTGACTAATTAAGCAGAGCCTGAGGCTCTGACAGGAAAGAGAATGTGTGGATTAGGAGATTGAAGCTGGACATTTGACAGGTTTTTATCAGTATAGCTTGGTTCTTTGTCAGAATATATTTATATATTAGTTTTATTCTTTTTTAAACGAGGAGAAAATGAACTTGTATTATTTAAGCATGTAAGTAATTTCATAAGAAGGTTTCTCATTAAGATTCTGGGGGTGGGGAGTGATGACCTAAATCACTAAATGTGCTGGTGTCATATCGTCAATAACACTAGTTCTTGAATTTCTGCTGGCAGACAACTGAAAACTCTTTGCCCAGAAAGAGAAATAGCACATACCAAAGTGGTCTGTTGTTAGAATTCCAGATTGGACAAATGTAGAAAATGTTGAAGATAATAGCACAAAAGAGGTTCTATTTACACAGCATGAAATGTAGATATTCAAGCAGGGTCAGCTGGTAGGAAGTGGAAGCTTCAACATAATCACTTTTCAATTAAATGCAGTTGACAAGCAATTTGAGTTTTTTTTTCCTCCATATTGAAGAAATTATCTTTGAAAATTTAATTTTTATTTGGAGAAGCCCAAATGCCTGCATGTTGTACATCATGAAATTAGCTTTCCTAAAAGAAATTAATAAATAAAAATTATTTCAGGTGCTTTTGATTTGTGGGTTTTTGTTTGTTTGTTTGTTTTATATTGGGGGGGGCAACATTTAGATGAAAGAGATATCCAAAGCTTTAACTTCAGTGTTATTTTAAATATTTCCTTTATGGACCTTTTATCATTTACTGGTGAATAGGATTCAAAGCTGATAAATTACTTTTAAAAAGAGATGCTGAGCAGTTATAAACAGACAACAAATGGCATGCTGTTTACTACTCCTTTTTGGGTTTGTGAAATTGTTTTAAATGTCTTTTTCAGGCATTTATTGATAAAGAAAATGTCATTACATATTCATCCTTGACTGCTGTTTTATGTATCCTGATTTATTTCTACCCTAATTAACTTAATTAAGCTGAAATAATAAAAAATGCTATTTGATTACATCTTTGGCTTTTACTTTTTACACACTTTGTAGAATTTCTTTGATATATGTATGCACAAAGCATATACCACACACCTTTTAATTAGCACCTATTGAAAAATACATAAAGGCATATGTAAAATATGGGACTTGTTCATAATTTGTGGTTTTTGCAAGTTTAGTGAAGTACTGTCTGAATAAAATATTTTAAAAGTGTTATTTTATTTAATAACACCTTTTCACTTGATATTCTTATATTATCAATTATATTCCCTGAATGATATGAATATAACTAATACAATTTCATCTTTGGCCAGTATATTTTAACAAGTATACTGGTTTAGAAAATTAAAAGAAATTCTAAACATTTGTATTCACTGTATATTCTTAGTACACTTTTTTTTACTATCTCTATCTATCTATTTAGCTAATCTATCATCTATCATCTATCTCTCTATCATCTTTTTGCATCAGAAATGACCTTCTTAGAGGAGGAGAAGATAGGTCTCTATTGATAACTATCATTTTTTATAATAAACTTTATTTTAGAGAAATTTTAGATTTGCAGAAAAATTTCACAGGGGATACAGAGTTACCATGTACTTCCTTTCTTCTGCTCTCTGCTATGATTAACATCTGACATTAGTATGGTACATTTGATAAACAATCTGGATACATTATTATTAACTAAAGTATATAGTTTACATTAGGATTCCTTCTTTGTGTTGTACAGTTCTGTGGGTTTTGACAAATACATAATCTCATGTATTCAACATTGTGATATCATACAGGAGAGTTTTGCTTGCCTAAAAATGCCCTATACTTCAATGTTTCATCCCATGCCTCCTTCCCCCTGTGTGATGACTTGGAGCTAGAAAACAACATATTCTTAATCTTAACCCATTCCAGTGGGTGTGGATCCATAGGACCTTTTGATGAGGTTATTTTAGTTAACATCTGGCCCAAATGACACAGGATGGGTCTTAATCCTATTACTGAAGTCCCTTATAAGCAGAATGAAATTCAAACACATAGAGAGAAAGCCATGGGAAGAAGCCAGAAGTCAACAGAACCCAGAGAAGCCAAGGCAGGCTCCCATGTGCCTTGCCTTGTGACAAGCCAAAGACCAAGGATCCAGCAGCCAGTCAAAGAACACCACAGTTTTCTGGGAGAAAGCATCACCTTGATTATGTCTTGATTTTCAGCTGCTTCTAGGCTCAAAACTGTGAGCCAATAAATTCCCATTGTTCAAGCTAACACATTGCATGGTATTTGTTTTAGCATCCAGGAAACTAAAACACCCCCCTAAAACAGGCAACTGCTGATCTTTTCACTGAATTATAGTTTTGTCTTTTCCAGAATGTCATATAGTTGGAGTCATATAGTTTGCAGCTTTTTTAAACTGACTTCTTTCATTCAGCAATATGCAATTAAGGTGCTTCCCTTTCTTTTCCTAGTTTGAGAGCTTATTTCTTTTGTCACTCTCTAATGATACAGTGTTTAAATTTACCAGAGTTTCTTTATCTATTCACTTACTGATGGATGTGTTGGTTGCTTCCAATGTTGGGCAATTAAGAAGAAATTTGCTATAAACATTTAAGAGCAGGATTTTGTGTGGACATAACTTTTGAACTCATTTGAGTAAATATCTAGGAGCACAATTATTGGATCATATGGTAAGCCTAAGTTTCGTGTTGTAAGAAACTGCCAAACTGTCTGCCCAATTGGCTGTACCATTTTGCACAAGCAATGAATGAGTTCCTGTTGCTCCATATCCTTGCTATCATTTAGTGTTGTCAGTGTTTTGGTTATGGCTATTCTATTAGGTGTGTGGTGGTATCTCATTGTTCTTTTAATTTTAAATTCTCTAATGACATATGATGTTGAGTATCTTTTCATATGCTTTTTGACATCTATATATCTTTGGTGAGGCGTCCATTCAAATCTTTTGTCCATTTTTTGAATTGGGTTATCTGTTTTCTTTTGTTGAGTTTTAAGAGTTTTTTGGTATACATACAAGTATTTTGTCAAATATGTTTCTTTTTCAAATATTTTCTCCCAGTCTGGGGCTTAACAGTGTCTTTCACAGAGTAGAAAATTTATAATTTTAAAAAAGTTGAACTTATCCATTTCTTCTTTTATGGATTGTGCTTTTGGAGTTGTAGCTAATATCTCATCACCAAACCCATGGTACCCTAGATTTTCTATGTTAAATTCTAGTAGTTATAAAGTTTTAAATTTTACATTTGGGTCCATGATCCACTTTTTTTTTTTTTAATTTAGGGTTTGCTGTTTGAATTGTGCAGTTCCACAGATTTTTTTTTAAATGTTATTCCTGTAACATATATATGACCTAAGATTTTGCCTTTAGCCACAGTCAAATATATAATTCAGTGGTGTTAATTATAATCAAAATGATGCATCACCATCATTATGATCCATTCGAGTTGATTTTTGTGAAAGATGTGAGATCTGTACACCATGTTTTGCATGTGACGTCCAAGTTGTTCTAGTACCCTTTGTTGAAAAAACTTTCCTTTCTACATCGAATAGCTATTGCTCCTTTGTGAAAATCAGATAATACCCTTCATTTTATTATGTCCCTTCATCAAAAATAATCTATTTAAATTAGCTAAATTTTAGTTTAATTCTCACTTTTCTGTTTATGTAATAGTTTGCTGAACTAGATTTATTAAAAAAAAATAAAAATAAAAATAAAACAAAACACAATAGTCTCCAAGGCAACACAATTATGAATATACCATTAAGAAGGAAAAAGAGTAACATTAAACATATTTCATAATAAGAAGAACAATCAGCAGATAAAATGTCATTCACATACAAGATGTATTCTAAGGGAAAAGAACATATATTTGGTTATAAAAGCATTTACTCTATTGTCATTTATAGTAAATAAAGGGGGCTATTTAAATTAATACTGGTTTCTTCCTATGATGAAACTATATATAGATAATAAAATTAACAATTTTAATAGAAATTTAATTAAACTGAAGACAGGTAACTCTGAACATGCTTTATACAAATTTCAAATTATATCAATTCCACTCCGAAATGATTGAGAGTATAATTGAATTTTTAAAAATAAAAGCAAGTGATATGGGTAATACCCTTTACCTCAGGATATGAAAATCATAAAAAAAGGAGAGAAAAAATACATCATCAGTAAAACAAACAAGAAAATTCCTCATCTCTCAATATCTATATTCCCCCTATTGAAGTAATATTTACACAACTATGTGATTACCAAATACCATTGATTGTGCACTTTGGGTGAATTGTATGCTTTATTAATATGTATCATCAAAGTTGATTTGTTTAAAAAACATCATATGAAGAAAACAAAATAGAATTAAAACAAAATGTCCATATAGTGTCAGGAAAAATACTACTTTTACTCATGTTATTTCAGTAGAAGAACCTAGGGTTTATCTCAAAGACACCTTAAAATGAACTCTAGATATAAGATCATTCTCATTGCATTATAGTCCATAGTGAAATATTATTTTTTCTGTAAAAATTGAAATGCCATAAAATTTAAAAAAAGGCATATGTATAGATAAACTGTTCACATATTAATGATTATTACATTCCTTGAGGAATACGTGTTTATGCTTATAGTAGTATATATTTATCAATGGTTACTTGATCATTGCAGTTTGTTAGGCTCTTCTAAATTCAAAGGTCCAGAACAGACAAATTTTAGTCCTCCCTGATCAGGATTGTGGAATGAGAAGATTTAGGGCTCTATCCTCCCATAGAAACTTTGAGCAACCAGCAAGAACTGGCAGAAACATCTCTCTCAAAGCTCCAGTAAAGAGTTAAAGGATTGCAGTAACAGTGAAAGTGCCTCCTCCATCCCCTCACCTGCTGGGCACAAGCTGGCCCATGCATGGTCCCTCGGGTTCTGGTTCCAGAGGGATCAGAGTAACCATCCTGCACATACCTAGAGCATCCATGTCCAGATCAATCAGTATTGTGGCAGCCTGAGTAATTGAACCAGGACACTTTTTTCAGGCTCACTGTGCCAGAACTGCATTTTGTGCAGAGGCAGTTCACAGAAATCTCCTCCAGAATATTGTGGGAAAGCAGTCAATTTGTGGCTTTTGGGGGCAAGGGATTGCTGGCTCTGGAATATAGAGTGCAGTGCCTGGGATTCTGAGGAGACTATTTCTTAGGGAAGAGGGGACATTTGGATCCATGTAAATGAGGAAGTGATTAAGACATTCTCAGATAAAGGAAAGATGAGACTTAGTAGACCAGCCCAACAAGACATGCTAACACTGTTCTGCAGGTTGAAAGGAAAGGGAATAGGAAATAGATTCAAACCTTATGAAGAAATAAAGATCTCTGGTAAGGTTAACAGCCTGGCTTTACCCTTACTTTTATATTTATGTCATATATAAATGCCAGTAGTATTTTGGGTTGTTTTGTAACTCCACTTTCTACTTCCTTCAGGATCCAAAAGGCAAATGCCTAAAATGTAATGATAATTCAGTGGTTTGGGTATGCTTAATATGTAAATATGGAATTTTGGACAAGAACTATATAAAGGTGGATGGTGGAGGGCGGAGGGTGGAGAGTGGAGGGTTACAGGAACATAGTTTGTACATACTATTGATGCTAATTTGGTATCAAACAAACTAGATTGTCATAGATTTAGAATGTTAAATTTAATTCAGTCATGGCAACTATAAAAAATATCAGAGAATTATATCTCACAGAGACAGAAAATAGAGTACAAATTGCCAGGGGTGGGTGTTGATGTTCAGGCACTGGGTCTGTGAAAACGGTGCTGTGGATGAGAAAAGATGAGACAGAGACAAGAGATAGCTGGGGTCAGGGGACTCTCCATCCAAAAGGAGGAGAGTGCCACTGCATGAAACATTGTGGCTTTTATTTAGCTTTAGAACAAAGAAAGTACATGTACGCATGTGCAAGGGTAATAGATACATGACGGTTTACACTTTACTAAAGTCAGCAAGTTTTTAGGGTTAATGGTTCAGTTCTCTTTACATTCCTGCACGTAACAGACCTTGTTAATCATTATCTGACATGTATTAAATACACTCTTAGAAGCACAGAATGCTTCTCCACCAGGCTCCTACCAGATCTTATCTTAGTGTCTTGAAACTAGAGACACCTGTCCCATACATACCAAGGCAGCCTACTTTCTGTCAGTAGTCATGGCCTTTAATTGAACTCCTTCAGGTGGGGTCATTGATAATGGGGAGTTAATACATAATGGGTATGAGTTTCTGTTTTAGGAGATGGGAAAGTTTTAGTACTGAAAGTTGGTTATGGTATCACTGCATCATGAACATGATTAATCCCAATGAATGGCATGCTTGGGAGTGATTGAAATTGGACAGGTTATATTGTATATTTGTTCCCACAATTAAAAACAAAACAAAATAAAGAACAACTAAAGAGACAGTGACAATCAAATACAGTACATGATTCTTGGCAGGATCAAATAAGGGAGGAGAAAAGGCTCAAGAGGATAGTATTGGGACATATAAAAAATTGAAATATAGACTGAAAGCTTTATATCAATGTGAAATTTATTGAACTTGATAACTGCACATAGGTTGTTACATAAGTGCATTTTTTTGTTCTTAGGAAATATACATGGCAGTATTTAATGTCCAAGGAACATGATATATATAACTTACACTCAAGTGTAGCTTTGACAGATTGATAAATAGATGGAAGGATTTATAATGGCTTGATAAATAGGAAGACAATGGATTATAGATAGATAGATAGATAGAGAGATAAAGAGATAGATAGATACATTGATATATAGGAAGGTAAGATGCATTGATAGATGGATAGATGAAATGATAACAGGAAATATAAAAAAATGTTAAAATTGGTGCATCTGGTTATTTTGGGGGTAGGGTATGTTGGAGTCCTCTGAATGAGAGTAGTATTATTTTTATAACTGTTTTGTAAATTTGAAACTATTCAGAACAGTAGATGCCAATGTATTTATGATAAAACTTACCACTGGATGATTTATAAATTAAATAATCATTTATATTTTCCAATTATCAATTATTGTGTGAGAACAATCTGCCTTTAACTTACTGGATGAAAACAATAGGAATCATTCATTTTGCTTACAATTCTGCAATTTTGTCTGAGCTTAGTGGGGATGGCTGCTCTTTGCTCCATGCAGGATAAGAAGAGGCAGAAATGGGCTGGATTAGCCACTGCCAACTTGACTCACTCAAAATGCTGGCAAGATGGTACTGGCTGAGTCCATTGTTGTCTGAAGACTTAACCTTGATTGCTCTCTTTCTCCTTGATTCCTTGCTCCTTATAGGGTAAGGTCTTTGAACTCCCTCCGTTTTTTTTCCCCTTTAGTTACGCATACATATGTCTGTGTGTTTGTGTATGTCTGCTTATTTATTTCTCTCCTTTCCTTCTAATACTCTCAGAAACTTTCATCATTTTTCTTCAATGATTTTTCATCTCTAGTTCTAAGGATTATTTTATTTGCATTTACCTTTTTCAAGTTCATTGATTCTTTTGCTACCACAAAATTGCTGTTGGGCATGTGAAGTGAATTTTTCATTTCTGTTATTTTGCCTTTCAATTCTCAAATTTTCCTTTGATTCTTTTTCATAATTTCTATTTCTCTCTTAATAACCCCTATTTGTTGACTCGTTTGCATATTGTCTTTTAATTCTTTAAATATGTTTTACTTCGGTTCTTTGAACATATCAATAATAATTGCTTTGAAGTAATTTTCTGCTAAATCCAACATCTGGGCAATTTAAAAGTCATTTTTCATTGAATGCTTTTTTATCCTGAGTATGAACCACAATTTCCTTTTCCTTTATAGTCTATTATTTTTCATAAAATAAGGTATTTTATATCTTATATATTTTAACACTTTTGCAATATTATTTATTTCATTTTTGAGGGTTATTTTTGGTTGTTTTACCAGCTTGTCTAGACTGAAATTGTGATATTAATTTTCTCTGTTGTTTCCACCAATCTGATGTTTTAGCTCACATTCATAAAATTTTGTTTGTATTTTTACCTTGACTCCCAAGGAGTCAACCTTGTGTTGGCATAGTTCAGTGGTTAGTTAATAATTTGAGTAGACATTATGTTTAGATATTTTAAGCTCTGCTGCTTGAGCTACATACTATTTGAAGAAGGCATTCAAACTTGTAGTCAGTTCTCAGGAGTCCCCAGAGTGTCATATATTTCTGTGTTCTATTGGGTCTCTCCAATACATGGGCAATTTATCAGTCAGCTGTGGGTGTGGGAAAGAACCTTATCTCAGTTACATGGCCTCACATAAGCAGATTCTTCCCGTTAATTTTCTGGCTGCTCTGCCAATCACTTCAAACTAGACTAGAAATCTTCAGATTTTCTCTAGTCTCACTGGTGCCACTGGATTTTACACCTCCTCCTCCATCCTGAATTGAGCCCTCCACCCCTGGCCACTACAGCTGTTTTTTGTTTGTTTTACCAGCCAAGAACCAATTGAGATGATGGGAGCAGGAGGGAAATGGCCTGCCTTGGTGGTAATTTGAGCCTAAGGCTCAACCTATTTCTTACCCAAATATTTAGCAACTTAAAAAAAAAATAAATTCCTCTCATAGTTTTATCTTCCTTTGATCAATTTCAAGTGCCCTTAAGTGGTTGTTTTAGAAAATTGCATGCCAGGTTTTTCTGTGGAGGGAAATTACTTGACCTCTTCATATAGCCCTTACCAGAAGTTGGAAATTTCTAAGCTGTTTACTGAACTTAGTTTTAAAAATGTTACCTAAGACACTGTAGAAAGAAAAGTACCCCCTCATCTTCATTGATTAGTATATATCTGTTCTCCAGTTGTGTGCTTTTCTGAGGTCAAAAAACACTTGAATAGAGCAAAACATCTCTTAACTTACACTACTTTGCATGATAGAGTCCGATTGTCAGCACCTTTAGTCTTTCCACTGAAATACACCCAATAAGAGTACTGATGTAAGGAGATATATACACATCTATAAGTGAAATGTATCACGTAACTTGGAATTAAGTGTTCTTTCACAAGCAGAGTCCTCTTTGCTGTCTGTTTAGGATTGAAATGATACTTGTTTCTACTCATATAGAGATATTGGATAACTCATTTTTTTCTATCAAACACACTACAGTCATGAAGATTTAACATATCACAGATTTCTTTTGTACTTCTCCTTTGACTGCTTTTGGTAGAAGACTGGAAATATAAAAAACAGCATTGGTTCACAACATACACTTAGTTATGCTTGGACAATTATACTGAATTAGTATGTTTGAAATATCTACTATTTTTAAAGACAAATTAAACAGCACATTGTTAAAAGCCCCTGGCTATTACATATCTTTGTTACCATGGCTGCAGTTTTTGCTAGCATACAGCAGATATTTTTTCAGTAGCAAGAGCCATACATAAAAATTCCAATCCATATATTAAATACACATACAGACACAAATGTATTGCAAGATAGTATAGCATACCAATTTAAGAGTATGGATTCTGGTACCAATATTTCCAAGTTTAAATTTTAGCTCTACTATATACTCATTCTGTACTCTTTGGCACATTACATACCCTATCTGTACCTCATTGTTCTCAGATGTAAAATGTGGATAAAATTATTATGTAGCAATAATGCTACATTATTTGCTACTATTATGTAACAAAAAATACTGCTATTAGTATTTAATGATTTAATACCTATAAATTGCTTATACTATTTTCTGGCATAGCATATTCCTTCAATAAATGCAATGTAGTATATATCTTTAGATATAGATATGTGTGTGTTGCATCTTTGCACTTTGCACAGTTTCATAAATGCCTAAATTAAACTAGATTCCACTTGTACAAAACTATGCCAGTTTTTCTTTTATTTCATCCATATTTTTCTTAATGTTTAAAATTATATGCTTGCTATTTTGCCATGGCTCCTACAGCTCCTGAGCTCTAAAATCTAATATTTGTCTTCTAGTTTTCATGATACAGTCCTGGTTTATTCCTGTTATGATGGCATAATTAATATTTAATTAAAAATAGTACCAATTTCACTCTTAAAGGTGCTCATTTTCCTACATATACCCACCTTAGATATAATCACGCTATTTAAAAAGCAAATAAAACCCAAATTGTTTTCTCTCAGTGGCTAAATCATCATTTCAGTGAATACAATATTTGCTAATTATATATAGATGATTGTATCAAATTATGTGTTGAAAGTAAAATTCATATAGAAAAACTGGAATGTGAACTTATAAACAAGTATTGCAATTGTAAAAAAATGATAGAAAATATAACATGCAGTCCAAAAAAAATACAAGTTGGAAAATCTAAAATCATATTAGATGAAGTATATAAAACAAGAAGAATTCTAGAGATAAAACAGGGAGGGATATCTCAGGATATTAAATGACAAATTTTACCTGTAGAGTTTAATTTATTTATATTTATTATACTCATATTTATTTAAAAATAAATCTTCAAAAATAATACAAAAATTAATACCATATACATTATAAAGTTCCACATCATTCTAAGGATTTTTGTGTATCTTTTAAACACATAATAAATTAGAAAAAAAAATGTCAGGATGGATAACAAAGATCTAAAAAATAATAATTAGCAACAACATAAACTCATTTTAGTTGATAAATATGGAACAGTGCAACCAAAATTGAATGTAAGAGGACAAATTTCTTTTTGGTGAACATGAATATTTACCTAAATTTTTCATGTAAGAGTCATATAGTAAGCTTCAACATTTTAAAAGACTAAACTCATCCAGACTATATTATTTGACCAAAGTGATATGTACCTAAAGCAAGGAACACAACTTGTGATAAAATGGCCATTCTATATTACACAATGTATTAAGAAGTTTTAAAAATGCTAACTCTGTATGCCTCCAATATCAAAATGGTAAAATAATAAAGCAAAATTTGGAGAACAAAAAAGAGAAATGGGCAGAACCACATGAAGAGAGGGTGACTTTATCATACCTCTTTCAATAAGTGATGGAACCAAACAATAACAACAACAAAATAACAATTTGCCCATTGACAGCCTAAATAACATGGTTGACAAACATGAAAAAAATGATCAACCATTTTGTCATCTGAGTTATGGAGTCACATAAAGAAAGGAGAAAGAGGGTGGGACTAAAAAATTACTTGAAGAAATAATTGCTGTAAAATTTCCAAATTTGGCACAAGACAAAAACCTACAGTTTCAAGAACTGAGCAAACACCATACAGAATAACATTTCTCCAAAAATAAATATGCCAAGACACATCACAGTCAAACTTCCAAAAACCAGACAAAGAAAAAAAACTTTCAAAATCATCCAGGGAGATGTGCATATTACCTACAGAGGATAAACAATTCAAATGAAAATATATTTGTCAACAGAAACCACAGAGGCTAGGAGGGAGGGAAATGATATTTTTCAAGTGCCAAAAGAAAAAAATTCAGAATTCTTGACTCAGTGAAAATATCCCTCAGAAATGAAGGGTAAATCAAAACATTCTCAGATGAAAAATAAAGACAATGTATTGATGCTAAAAGAATGGGTAGGCTGAAGGAAGTTATCTAAATGAGCAGAAATGAATCAAGAAGAAGCCATGCAACATCAGGAAGGGAAAACAACAATAAAATATGGGTAAACACAATAGATCTTCTTCTCCACTTGAGTTTCCTAAATTATGTTAGATGGTTCAAAAAAGTATAAAAATATGGAAAGTGATTATCAATGCATATATAGGAAATATTTAAAGCAACTGTATTATAAATGGGGGAAGGTACAGGGTCTTAAAGGTAGGTCAGGTTTCTACAATTTAATTGAACAGGCAAAATGCCCACACATTAGAGTCTGAGAATTTATGCATATATAATGTAATACCTAGAGCAACTACTGAAAAAGCTAGAGATAAACTCAAAAACACTGTAGACATGGAAATAAAAGTCAATTAAACTATAGGAAGGCAGGAAAATGAAAACAGAGAAATGAAAAACAGAAAATAAAACAAAATATTAAAATGGCAGGCTTAAGTATTAAAACATCAATAATTTCATTAAATATAAATTATTTAAATATGCCAATTAAAAGACAGAAATTGGCAGAATGAATAGAAAAATAAGAGCCAACTACATACTGTCTATAAAACTCTTACTTCAAATGTAATTATGTAGGTAGGTAGAAAGTAAAATAATTGTTAAAAAAAAAAATATGCCATGCTACTATCAATCAAGAAAAGTAGTAGTGGGTATGTTAAAAACAAAGCTGACTTCAGGGCAAAGAAAATTACCAAGGAGAGAAAGGAACACTATATTTGATAAAACACTCAATCCATTAAAATTACACAGCAACCCTAAATGTTTGCACCAAAGAAGACAGCTGCATATCTTCTTATGCAAAAACTGAAAACACAAATACGGAAAATAGTTGGAGTCATTAATACCTTTCTGTCACCAATTTATAGAACAACTAGACAGGAAATCAGTGAGGACATAGACTAACTTAAAAATAATATCACCCAATGATCTAATCAACATTTACCAAACATTCCTCACAACAACAGCAGAATACATATTCTTTTCAATCACCAACAGAACATATAGCAAGACACTATACTTAGCCCATAAAAGAAACTTTGAAAAATGTAAAATTTTGAAATCAATGGTGTTCTCTAACCACAATGGCATTAAACTAAGACTCAATTACAGAGAGATAATAGGAAAATCATCAAAGATTTTGAAACTAAACAACACACGTCTAAATAATCCATGGGCCAAAGAGAAAATCTCAAAGAAAGAAAAAAACAACAACATTGAACTGAATGAAAATGTGAAACATAAAAATTTATACAATGCAGCAAAAGCAATGCTTATAGGAAAAAACTAGAGGCTTATGATAAATGAAAAATTTCAAGTCAATGTTCTAAGCACCCATCAACAAACTTCAAAAGGAACAAGATAAAACAAAAACAATGGGGAAAAAAAAGGAATAATATAGAGTTCAAAATAAGGGAATTGATAAAAAGAAAATAAAAAATAAATAAATAAAACAAAGGCATTTTTCTTTGAAAATATCAATAAATTGGACAAACATCTAGCAAGACTGAAGGAAAAAAGACACAAATTGCTATTATGAGGAATGAAACAACAGATGTCATTACAGCCACTGCAAACATCAAAAGGATATTAAGAGAATACAAAAATCAACTCTATACACATTGATTTGACACCTTAAATTAGCAGTTCCTTTAAAAGTACAAAGTAGCACAACTCAATAAATCTGTAATAGATCCTATTAATAGCTTAGGGAAATTTAATTTGTGATTACAACCTTCTGAAAAAACAATCTCCATGCCAAGACAGTTTTACTGGATAATTCTACCAAACGCTTAAAGAAGAAATAACACCAATTTTGTACAATCTCTTCCAGAAAATTAAAAAAAAAAAAAAGAGGGAACACTTCCTAACTTATTCTATGAAGCCAATGAACAAAGAAATCACAAGGAAAAAATTATAGACCAATACCCCTCATGGACACAGATGCAAAAAAATCTTAACCGAATATTATCAATTAGAATTTAACAATATATAAATATGATGGCCAAGTGGATACAAGTCTGGCTCAATATTTGAAAATCAGACAATGTAATCTACCTTATTAACAGGCTAAGGAAAATTATATATTCATATCAAGTGATGCAAAAGAACCTTTGAGAAAATGCAATACCTATTCATTATTAAAGATAATAATTATAAAAACTCTCAGAAAAATAAGGAATTTCCTCAACTTGATAAAGAACCTACAGCTAATGTCATACTTAAGGGAGAAAGAATGAGTGCTTTCCCCTAAGATTGAGAACAAGGTAAGGATGCCTACTTGTATCACTGTTGTTCATTATAATATTGGGCATTCTAACCAGCAAAATAAAGTAAGCAAATGAAATAAAAGGCATACAGATTAAAAGGAAGAAATCAAAATTAGCAGATGCAATGATGGTCTGCATAGAAAATCCCAGGAAATTTACAAAGCTAGAACTAACAAGAGAGTCCAGCAAGTTCTCAAGGTGCATGAGTGATAAGCACATTTTTATTTTATATACTAACAATGAGCAAGTGGAAACCAAACTTTAACATACAATACCATTAATAACTGCTTAAAAATGAAATACGTGTAAATGGAACAAAACATGTGCAGGTTTTGTATGCTGAAAACCAAGTATTTACACTGATTTACAATGTAATTTACCATGATTATACTGGTGCACTCAATCGTAGATGCCAGATTTTATTAGTTACTATAGATATAATCCAGAGTTGGAATCATATCGAGGAGAAAATAGAAGCAGTGATTTTAGTGGTGCTGTCAGGAGAATTGTTGAAGTGGTCTTGAAGGTATACATACATGAAGACATCACACATAGAAAGGGAGCTATGAAAAGACTAGAAACACTGGCAGGACCTAATAGAGGAATCAAGGGGTTTTGTGGTTACAATGAGTTCACTTTGGTGTGAGTTCAGTAACTGAATGATATCCAGAAGAGGAGAAAATTGTGATCCAGGAGGGAAGTGTTTGACTTTATGATGACTATGGATTCAGGGTAAGCTCGGGAGAATTGGTGCATGAAAGCAGCAGTTGAGGGTCTTTGTATTTGTGAAATCAACGAATTTAGAGGCAGGGAGTATTGATTTCTCTTTACCTCTAATGGAGGCACAACTCAGCTCAATAAAACAGATTTTTACATGGAAAAGAAGAAAAAAATGGTTTAGCAGCAACATTGGGGAGCATGGTACAGGTGAAAATTATAGAAATATTTAAGAATGCTCAACATTTAGTTAAATATTATAGGTAATTCTGAAAATATTAGGTAAAGAATTGGGGCTTAAGGAAATTAGCTTGTTGGAACTTTAAGTAGCCTCTCTAATACTTTGCATCTATATGTAATCTAAAATAAGAGGTGTTTCTTTTAAGTGTCAACATTTTATTTTATTTTATTTATTTTGGATGGCAGTTTTTTTTTTTCTACTGGAATATGTACTTCCCTGTCTTTTTCAAATGCATATTGCCCAGATTTAATAATTTCATAATAACTAGTTACACATATCATATCTGCTTTGCCAATATAGAGTGAAAATCTAAACATTTATCTATGTGTATCAGGATATACTATGATTGTTCATTAGTGTGTTATTCTTTATGAGTTCCTTTTACTTGTAGGGTGTTGTGAAAGAATTCATAGTAGCTTTGATCCAAGCAAAGTGCTCTTTGCAGAATCTTACTTGTTTTACTGCTACATTTATCAACTGTCTATTGAAATATTTAAGGCTATTGGCTTCTGTAAAAATGGCCCTGAATTCAGTGTCCTTTTTTATTTCTTTGACTGATGTTTGTATTTTTCCCCTTATCTCCCTTTCATCAGATGTTCCTTCTAGCAATTGTCAATAGGCATGATCAATCCTAATTTGTGGTTTGCAATATTTTATATTTAGAATTGGAACCCAAAGAAAAAAAGATATTTTGAAGCATAGGCAAAGAGTACCCAGTCTGAGGAACGATTTTAAGGATTTTCTCATAATTGAAATGTTTGATGGATAAATGAGTTGTCACTTATATGCTTAGAAATATGTCAGATATATTTTTTACATTAAATACCAGTGATAGATTTTATGTTGAACATTCTTATCATTAAATAGTATCTTATGCCTGTTTTTATTATTTGGAGCCCTATAGCTACTATGGAATAAACCATAATTTAGAAATATACTACTTTCTTATTTCATTATCATTATAAAGGGTATAAAAGCATACAGTTGGGTCAAGATAGCCTGAAACTAATACTGCATAACAATTGCTCCTCACAAAATAATTTCTCAGAGGCTTAACATAGTAAATGTTTATTTCTATATGCACAATGCATTTTGCTTAATGTAAACAACTCAATGGTCCAAGCTGATATTGGTTTCAAAATGCATATTCCTACAGTTTTTGAGAAATAAAAACAGGTAGGGTAGGAAAGTGTGGAATCTGACTCTCAAATATTTCACAGTTAATTGTCCAGAGCAAGTCTGTGGCCAAGCTTAACTTCAAAGAGGGTGAAGAAGTACAATTAATCCCCTACCAAGCACACATAAGGAGAACGAAATTGGAATTTTTGGGAAAAACCCTAATAGCAATTAAATAAGGTACTAAAAAAATCTCTAGAACAGAATATGTTAACAGGACACATAAACCCCTAGGTTGCCCAATGAATTGTGAGTGTATTTGAATTTTTTGAAATTATTTGTCAAATTATATGTAAAGGAATATATCCATTGCATTTGTAAGATTATCAAGCACTCTTGGAACTATTTCATTAGAAAAACATGAAGAAATTTTAATATTTGTCAGAAAAGTAAATTTCTATTTCTTCCAAATAGAAAAAGAATTAAAAGCACTGTATAGCAATTTATCCATATAATGTGACTATATTTAAAGTATACTAGGAGATTTTAGTTTGAACTATATTTCTTGTCCTGAAATATCTGTGTAATGTGATAAATAGTATTATATTTCTTAGACTTCTAGGCTGTACCATCTCTTCTTTGCAGCAGAAAAATCAGGGCATATGCTGATTAAAGGAATTGCTTTAAATTCACTGGAAGAAATACCAACTTGTAACATTAATTTTAGAATGATTCCCTTTTTCCATTTAGAACATCTAGTTCTAGGTTAAATGATGAATCTGTGATTTGGGAAGAATCCAAGGTAGATAAAGAGTTATATTCTGTACTAAATTGAAAAGTTTCAGTCCCTATTTTCAGACTTTTAAAGTACAGGGCAAATTCATATTGCTTTGTGTGCTGACATATCTCTTTAAGAAATGATCCACTTTTTGCTGTCAAAGTAGAGTAGATGAATCTGACTCATTAAGAAATGTTGTTATGAAAGAGGCTGTGATGATGCAGATTAATTTCCTACCATTCAGTGCTTTAGAAACTTTAAAACATTTATTATTGCCATGTTTATGTGCTTGTGCAGTTCGGTAAAATGACAGCAACATTTTATCTCAAGCTGTGAGAAAAGAATGCATTAAAAAATACATTTATTGGACATTTTACAAAAATGCAGGTTGTAATAATGCATACAACAGCATTATCATAAATAGTAGCTATAAGAAACAACAGTTAAAGAGATTTTATGGGAAATAATAGCCAAAGATACAGCTTTCTCTCAGTCTAGATATGCATTTTAAAACTGAGAGAGTTCTCCTATAGTTAGCAGAATGTTTGTATTTAACTAACAGAACAAAAGAGTTGATAAAACTTCTCACTATGAATTTTGATTTTCAGATTTTCATGTATGCTTTTGCCTGCTTAATTTCACAAGCAGTGTCCACATAAGCAAAGTGAAATAAAGAATCAGAAATAGTACCTAGAGTAAAACAAATCCTATTTTTTTTCTTAATTGTTTATATTTTTGTGTACATAAGTGTTCAGCTTTTAAAAAAAAAAAAGTGATTTTTTTCACTTTCCATGTAGTTGGTAAGAATGGGTAATATTAAATTATACTAACTATATCATGGGATTGAATTGGAATTTTTTTTCCTGAAATGTTTTATAAAACATAAAGTTGATTATTTTAAGAACACGAAGGATTTGGAATAAGATTTTTTTAAATGGAATTATTTTTGAAATAAAGGGAATTGAGAAAATATCTGTAGGTTTATTTCACAATTTTTCTTTATCTGCATTTCTTCTAAAATAGGCAAGAGATTTTATAGGTAAGAGATATTAACCTCCACTCATCGTAAAGGGCAATCAGACAAACCACAAGGTTTTAGACTAGGAGAGAGAACGCATACTTCACAGCTCCCACGAGATTTACAGCACATAAAATAGACTTTTATGACCCTGGATGAGATTGTGCTTCAGTCTTGGACATATCCGTTTTTTATGGTCATTAAAAGTTATTGAGTTAACTGCTCATTATACGGTTTAATCTGCACTCGTACTTTTGATCTACTTTTAGGAGAACAGAAGTAAAATTTAAAGAAGAGCTCTTCCAAAACTTTGGAAATGTGTAAAATTTGACCTTAGGTGTAAATGTGTTTGAATTTCAGAGAGGTTTTCCTGAGTTGATTAATTTATTCTTTAGTTACATACATTTCAAATATTTTTCCAAATTCATAACTTGCATGCTTACTTTCCTTAATGCTGTCTTTTGAGAAGACGTTACTAATTTAAATCGTCTAATATGTTAAATTCTTTCCTTTATGGTTAGCATTTTATGCACTAAGTTTAGCAAAACTTTCTCCACCACAATTCAGAAATTTGTTCCCTTGGAGTTTTCTAGAAGCATTAGAAGTTTCTTCTTTTATATTTTTATCAGTAATCTGCTTGAATTTTATTTTTTGTATAGGATCTTGTTGGGGGAGAGTCAAACTTCATTGAGGTAAACCCATCATGGGACTTATTAAACAGCCATGCAACGAATGAAGACATTAACAGTGACTTATAGCACACCTTGTACAAATAGCCAAATCTCTAAGGCTTTCCCTGTATTCTAGAGATACAAGAGGCTTGATAGGTAATAATTCATTAAAGGAAAATAGTGAAATTTATACAGTATACTTTTCAAAAAGTCCAGGAAATATGCACCAAACAACAAAAAATTT
The DNA here is from genome assembly GCA_029593785.1 of Cabassous unicinctus. Classification (NCBI taxonomy): domain Eukaryota; kingdom Metazoa; phylum Chordata; class Mammalia; order Cingulata; family Chlamyphoridae; genus Cabassous; species Cabassous unicinctus. The sequence continues at coordinate 43,318 of JAQZBX010009738.1, forward strand.
TGACATTCAAAATAATTAAAGAAAAATTTGATGCTTAAAATATGGACACACCCCGTTAGTACTGCTTGGATTCTGATTCTGTGAAATGGAGAGGTGCTACTAGAATTCTGTCTGCCAGGATTTGTTTCATCATCCCCTCTAGAGTTAGCCAAAATACTCAACTAGATATTGATGATTCTTCTGTATAACATCACCTCCAATTTGCTTAGGGCTCCTCAGTGATACCTCCAAACCATTCCTCTTCCACTTTCATATAAATAAAATCACTTTTTCTTTAATCTTTTAATTTCTAGGTATATGTAAGGTTTTGAAGATGCCACTTACTGATAAGAAATCCTCTTATTTCTGGTTAATAGTTTTTATAGTAAATTAATGTAGAACTTTTGAAAAATACATTTTCTCAATTTATTGAGGATATATAATATTTCTCCCTTATTCTTTTAGTGTGGCAAGTTGAAATGTTTTAATTTCTAATGGAAAACCAATTTTGAAACCTGGATTAAACATATTTGGTTGTGATTTTATCCTCTCAGCAAATGTCAGATTTTGTTTGCTAATATTTTGCTTGAAATTTTTATCATCTGTGTTCTTGAGAGAGGTTGGCTTGTAATTTGTTCCCTGGAAGTATCCTAGTTTTGCCAGTAACATAGTGGTATCCTGATAAAAAGCAAGCTGGAAATTATTTCCTATTATACTGTAATTCTAAGAAGTTTATATAATGATTTTATTTTTTCTTTAAATATTTGCCAGAGGTTGCTTAGGTGAAGCCCATCTTGGCCAAGAAGTTTTCTTAGGGAATATTCTTTAATACAGATTCAACTTCTCTTTTAGATAGTTGATTGATAAAATATACTACTTGGATTTGTCAGGTTTTTTTAATTTTTAGGAATTTTAATTTTTAGGCATTTGCCTATATGTTCAAAAATATATTAAGAGAAAATTGTTCTATATATATTAGTATTATCTTTTTAGATTTCCAAGAATCTGAAATGGTGTTTCTTTTTATTTATTTTTCTATTTTTGAAGTTCTATTTTGACTCTTCTTGTTCCTTCTTTCTTTTGATGAGTATCTCTTGGGATTTTACCCACTTTGAAATATCCAACTTTTGGCTTTACCTGCTTTCTCTTTCGTATTTTTGCTTACTATTTTATCAATTATTACTCTAAATCTGTTATTTTGTAACTCCTGCTTCTTTTGGGTGCAGTTTTTTCAACTTTACCTAACTTCCTCAAATGGACACTTACTTGATTTTAAGCATTTTTTTTCTTTCTTAATATATACAGTTAAGGCTATAAGTTTCCTTTCTGCATGGCTTTAGCTTCAGCTTATGCAATGTTTTTTTTGAATTTGATTATTTCCTTTTTAAACAAATCAATTTTATTGATACATATTAATAAAGCATAAATTCATCCAAAGTGTATAATCAATGTTACTTGGCAGTTTCATTTTTTTTAATTAGAAAAAGTTGGGGATTTACAGAAAAATCATGTATAAAATACTGGGTTCCCCTATACACTCTATTATTAATACCTTGCATTGATGTGGTACATTTGTTACAATTGATGAAAGCACATTTTCCTAATTGTACTATTAACTATAGTCCATGGTCTAACTTAGGGTTCATTGTTTGTGTTGTGCAGATCCATGGATTTTTTTAAAAATTTTAACCTAGTAACATATATATATATATATATATATAAAATATAAAATGTCCCCCTTTAACCTCATTCAAATATATAATTCAGTGCTGTTCATTACATTCTCAATGTTGTGCTATCATTCATTACCAAAATTTTTCCATTGTCCCAAATAGATAGCTCTGTACATTTTAAGCCCTAACTCCATATTCTCTATGCAGTTTATTTTGTTTTATCATTATTATTATTCAGTTGAATGTTTTCTTTTTTCTATTAAGATTTTTTTTTCCCTCTGAGCCATAGGTTATTTTAAAAGTTGCTTACTTCTCAAATATTTGGGGAATTTCTTCTTTATCTTATTGTATTATAATTTAATTTCACTGTGGTCAGAGGATTTTCTGAAGGCTTTTAATCCTTTGAATTGTTTTGAGGCTTTCTTTGTGCCCCAATATACATGAATTTTGCTAAATATTCTTTGAGTATACTACTATATGCCAATAGTTTAATTTTTTATTTGTGTGGTTCAGATATTCTTTTTCCCTGTTTCTTTTTCATTAAGATAGACATGTCAAAATCTCCCCCTGT
>JAQZBX010009739.1:0-45539 GCA_029593785.1 Cabassous unicinctus
GATAACTCAGAGCACCTTCCCATTCTATATACATCCAAAGCTGCTCCTTTACATAGGTCCCTGCCTTCTCTCTGCTTTTTTTGTGAGAGGGTCAGACTCTGCCTACCTACTTCGGTGCCATTTTCCCTCCCTTTGAGTCCTGAATCCACCACTAACTGTAATATTGGGCAAGTTTATATCATGGCTTTGTACCTCAGTTTCCTTCTATGTGAAATAAGTAATTTATATTTTCTACCCCATAGAATTTTTGTGAGAGCATCAAAAGATAAAGAAAGCCAAGTGCTTAATACTTAAAAGGTTCTCAATAAATAATAAATATTACAGTGGTACCTCAGTACTCATAGTTAATTGCTTCTAGGAGGCACGACGGGTACCAAAAACGATGAGTACCAAACAAATTTTTCCCATAAGTACATTTAATGTGTTCCCAAACCAAAGACAATGCACATTTTTAAAGCAATATGTAAAAAGATAGGGTTATATATCATTACTTTACATGAGAACTAAACCTAAAAATTAATAAATACTTAGATTAAATAAAATAAAAACTTCACTTTAGCTGTACTGAGAAGGGTCCATGGCCTAATGGGGTGATGGGAGGAGAGCAGTGAGGAGGAGAGGCTACATGGAGTGTTGCCTGGAAGGAGAGTCCCCCTCCAATAGAACATCGGGCCCTTGCACTTCAGGTGTTTTCTCTTTTCTGCCTTTTTTCAACTTGCACCACAGGCTCTGACACACTCTTTGTCAACTTCACTAAAAACTTATCCAATGAGGACTGGTTCTTTCTTCTTTTCAGAATTTCTCGAAAGTGTGAAATTTTTTGTTCATTCATTAAATTCACATTTCTGCTTCTCAGAGCTTTGTCTGGATGGTGCTTCTCCACAGTTTTGAATTTCTGCTCATGTTGCACACATTTCTTTTATCAAGGACCTGGGGACCTCCTCCCTTATCTCCTCCTGACCTGAAGAAATCTCCTCAGCCACCTCTTGTTGCTGCTCCTTCTGTAGATCCTGCAGCTCCTCAGGGCTGAGCTCTTCACGATGCTCCTCCACCAACTCAACATCAGCAGCATCGACCTCCAGACCCATGGATTGGCCCAAAGATACAATATCCTGCACAGCTGCACCCTCTGCACCTGCAGGCAGCCTCAAACCCTTCCAAGTATCTCTGAGTCACAGCTTCTGGCCACAAATTCTTCCATGCCGAATTCATTGTCCCAGAAGAGACTTCATTCCAGGCCTTATCAATAAGGTTAGGCGGTGCAGGATATTGAAATGCTCCTTCCAGAATTCTGTGAGGGTCAACTGGGGGTCAGAGGTGATCTCAAAGCACCTCTGGAAAAGCGCCTTGGGGTACAACATTTTGAAGTTTGAAATGACCTGCTGGTCCATGGGCTGGGTGAGAGTAGTGCTGGGGGTAGGAATCTTACAGTGATGAAGCTGAAATCCTCCAGGCCTGCAGGGTGGGCAGGTGCATTGTTCAAAAGTAGGAGAGCTTTCAGAGAGAAATCTTTCTACAGCAAATATTTTTTCACTGAGGGACCAAACACTTCATTTATCTGCTCAGTGGAAAATTTCTTCATGACCCAAGCTTTGCTGTTTGCCCTCCACATCATATGGAGTTTTGTTTTTTTTTCTTATGACATTATGCTTCTTGAAAACTCATGGGTTTTCATTATTATAGACTAGTAGAGGCTTGAGTTTTAAGTCCCCACTAGCATTCCCACACAATAGAGTGAGCCTGTCTGTCCTTCATTTGTTTGTGGCCTGGTAATGCCTGGTAATGTGATGTGGGTTCTACTTGGCATTTAAAAAGAAGAAAACTCTGGTCTCATCACAGTTAAAAACTTGGTGGGGAATAAAACCCTCAGCCTCTACGTAGTCTTGAAATTCACGGACAAAGTCATCAGCAGGCTTTTTGTTAGCACTCGCTGCCTCGCCATGCCTCACGACACTATGGATGCCCGTCCTGTTTTTGAAATTATCAAACCAGCTGTGGCTGGCCTTAAAAACTTCAACAGTCTCATCATTCGGTTCCACTTTGTTTTTCAAATAACGGCATGCAACGCTTTCACTTTTTCACATATCATAGCTTCCAATATACTGTTGCCCGCTGACTGCTTCTCATTTACCCAAATTAATAACAGCTTTTCAACTTCCCTGAGTGTTTGGGAATGCTGCTTGGTTACTGCTTTCACTCCTTTTGCAGCATCGGCCTTTTTTATCGTTTCTTTATTCTTAATGATGGAGGAGACCGTTGTTCTAGGCATACCACATCACCTAGCAAGATCAGTAATGTGAATAACTTTCTCATATATACCTATTATTTCTTTCTTTTGCTCGATATTGGTGTGAAGTAATTTTCTTTTCTGTTCAGCGCTATCAGTGCTCATTTTTTTTAGGATCCATGATAAGAAAAAAATGCAAAAATACACAAAATGACCACAGAAGCTAAGATAAGACCACGATGGGATGTGCACAGGGCACGAGTTACCACGAGACTAATGCAGGACCCTTTGTTTCAGCTGGAAAGGGTAGCAAGTCACAAGGCAACCAACACTGACACATTCTAGCTTGTGCATCCAGTACCAAACAAACGAGTACTGGGACAAAATTTTTGTGTCAAAATGCATTGAGTACCAAATTCGATGCGTTTCAAAGCAGTCAGTCCCAAGGTATGACTGTATTATATAGACAATGATGCCCTTAGTTCATGGTAAAGTTGTATCTGTATACAAGTGTATAGCCTATTTTTAGGTATCCCAATAACTGCTCCTTCCTATAAATAAGGCTCCTTTTTAATCATTAGGACGTGTCTGTCATCAAAGTCAAAATTTTTCTTTACATTGTGTTGCTTAGATTCCATCTTTGGCAAAAGCTAAGAAATTGAGTCCAAATGTATTTGGCTCTATTTGCTTACCCTTCTCCAGCATTAGACCTTTTGTGAGCCATTTCTCCAGTCAGTTGCTATTTTGTGCTCTACATTAACAAGCAAGTGATAAAATAGCTTAATTAACATCTATTGTTAACTTGCTTTGTCCTGCAAGTACATTGGGAAAAAGATTTCTCTCTTTTGGAAAGGTACAGAGAGCAAAGTTCCCATTTATGTTGTTACCCCGCCCCCCAAAAAAAACTTGAGCAAGAAACAAGAAAAGCAAGGCAAAAAGCAACCACCCCAACCATTTGTCCAGGCAGAACTGGTTTTGTGTCTAATGTGTTGAGCAAAGCAAAGCAAGTACCAGTGAGGGACGATGTAAATGGAGGTATATTTTCTAGTTTCAGAGATGGGACGGAGAGATGTCAAGGGGGTTTATACAGTCCAGGGCTTGAAGAAAGGAACATACTATCATAAGCAATAAAACGAAAAGTTCTTATTTAACAGACCAGATATTGGCCTTATGTGCTTTATCTCATTCAATCTCAAATCAGTGCTGTGAGTTAAGAATGATTATTATTACTAATTTACAGCTGAAGAAATTGAGATTCAAAAAAGCTGAACTACTTGGCCAAGGTTAAAGAGCTGATTTGTTGCAGAACTAGGACTGAAACCCACATCCCACTCTTGAAGTAAGGCTCTTGGCTCCTCTTCTACACTTGACAATCTTCAAGGTTAATAGAGTCATCATCCCTGCTTTACTGAGAAGACACAAAGGCTCAGAGAGCACAAGTAACTCCCTCAAGGCAAAAGCAGGGGAAGGCCAAAATTTGGATCCAAATGGGAATCTGGGTTAAAATTGGGTCACAGAAAACTTTTAGGTTTGCTAATTTTCTAGTTATTAAGTATTAACATGGTAAGTTGGATTTCCCTATGAAGGACTGAAACTGATGAATTACATTGACCTTGTCTAGGAAAGGGAAGAATAATAGCCAACCATGAGAAGAAAAGAATGACATGGGGAAAGTTTTTGATGGACTGCTTTCTCATAGATGCATTCCTTCCTTTCTGTTGACCAGTATCCCATCTCTCTGTATCAGTTAGCTACTGCCATGTAACAAAATACCCCAAAACTCAGTGACTTAAACAATAAACACTTAGCGTTGCTCATGAGTCTATAGATAAACTGGGCACAGCACATCTTCTGATCTTGGTTCACTCATACATCTGTGTTTGGTCAGTTGTAGGTTGGGTACATTTCTGCTGATCTACACCAGTCCTTCCCCTTTGTATGGGGGTCATTCAGCTCTCAGTTGGGATACTTTGGCCTTATTCCATTTGGTCTCTTATCCTCAAGTTAGCCTGGGCTTGTTCACATGATGGCGGTAGAGCTCCAAGGGAGTAAAGTGATGCCACAAGAACGATTGAGGTCAAAGCTTAGAACTAGCACGCTCTCTCTTTATCTGCATTCCATTGCCCAAAGCAATCTCCAAGGACATCCTGGATGCAACAGGATGATAAATGGAATATACTGCTTAATATGAGGTGCTATAAGGTCACATTGTAAAGGAGTAAAGAATTGCCCCTTTTTGGTAATCAATCCACCACATTGTTCTGGTGAAAATTATTATATGCCTGCCCTATGACCCCAACTTCCATTTTTAGACACATCCCAATAGACACGTGTACATATGTGCACCAAAAGACATGTACTAGTATATGTATAGTAGAACTAATTGTAATGGCCCTAAACAGCAACCTACTGCTATGCAGTAGAAACCAGCATAGTTGCTGCCTTTGGTGGGGAATGTCTACAAGGGGGATCTGGGTTTGGTAATGCTCCTGATTCTCTGGAAGGTGTGTTCAGTTTATGAAAATTCATACAGCTGTTCAGTTATATTATGTGTGATTATTTGTATGTGTATTATACTCAAAACTATTTTTAATCCATGTTCAAAAATAAGTTAAAAACTAGTGGAACTAAAGTAGAACTAAAACCCACAGTGCTAAAGTAAAGGTCATTGAACTGGCAGCCTCTAAGACCAGAAACATCCAGAGGCATTGAAGAGTTGAATTTCCATGGGTCAGCTGGGACCAAAAGCACTCCATAAATGGAAAGCACCAAAGCTGGGCTCGTTGTAGGAAACTGGAAGGGCCTATGTGGGATTTTACCATTCATGAGGGGGAAGTAGAGACAAGCTGGAGTCTCTGCCTGAAATTATGACTGCAAGGCTGTCTGGGTGGAGGGGCAATGTAGAACAGCATGGACAGACCCTGGGAAGACTTAGGCTGGCTGAGCGAGGGCATCTTTACTCCCACATCACTATGGAAAAAGAGCAACAAGACTCAAGCATTGGACCCACTTCAAGACTGAGGGTTTGTGGCGGCCAGGTAGAGGCCCAGATGGAGGCAACTGAAAAACCACCAGGGAGAAAGAAGCCAGAGAAAGATGGAGGCAAGCAAAAAGATTATTAAGAGGACCCTGAAAAATAAAATTTCCAAGCAAATGACAAAATATAACACAAAAAGGTACTTAACATCCAACAAGTAAGAGTTGAATGACTCTCGTCAAAATGGGAACAATAGAATTTTTTCAAAATAATTTTTAAAGTATAGTTATGTAGCCTGAGACAAAGAAACAACATCCATAAAATTTTTTAAAAGGCTAAAGAAGAGGGTTATGACTCAAGACAGATGAATATAAAACATGATAGACAAGGAACTAACAGATGATGTACAAAATATATGTGACACTTCATAGTCACCCCAACCTGGACACAATCCAAATGTCCATGAAATGGTGAATAAACAAAATGTAGTATAGTTATACAATGGAATATTATTCAATAATCAAAAGGAAAAAAGTACTGATAGATGCTACAACATGGATAAACCCAAAAGACATTAAGCAAAAATGTCAGACATAAAAACCTACATATTGTGTGATTCCATTGACATAAAATATCCAGAAAAGGCAAATTTATGGAGACAGAAATCCTTAATTTTCCTTTGTCAGGATTTCTAATTTATTTATTTATTTATTTTGCAAGTAATTTTTAAAGTTTCCTTAAGGTCTTGGACCATGGTGATATATAAATAAGCAAGGACAAAAATGGGTGTGTGACTAATAGAGAGACAGAAAAGGAAATATATGGTAAGAGAGAGGAAGAAAGGGAGGCAGGAAGGGAGATAATTTGTTATTATTTATCTCTTAAGTTCTAATAGGTAAAGGCATTGTATCACTGTGCTCCAAAACTCCCTCCTTTTACATTTAAGGGAGGAAACGTGCTTTGCCTAACCTTATTAGACCCACATAACCAGTTTGACTACCTTAACTAAAGCCAATAGTTTGTATTGGGGAGGAGGGAGTTCTTAATCTGAGAGATGCCAGTAGTTTGACAGACCGCATTTTTCTTCTTTATCTTTCTTTGTATAGACACCATCTAAAAATACTAGATTTGCTCCTCTTGGAATAGTTTCATGTGGAGCAAATGCATAGTTCCTTAACTCAAAAAGTGGGACACCTGGGGCTGGCCACACCCTTGGATTCAGTTATCAAAATTGCCACATTTAACCTTGGCATGATTCAATACATTGTGCTTCCCTTCTAAGTCTGACAAGGACTGAGTTCAAAGGCATTCACCACCCAGAGATTTTATCCAATGATTTACAGTCTTGGAGTTCAGGATTTGAACCAAATTGATTTCCATGCAATTTCCATAGATGGATTATTCACCTTCTCTCCAAGTCTAATTGAGTCCAGGGTGTCAATATCTGAGACTGAGACCAAGACTTTATATGCACCCAAAAGTTAAGAACACAACTCCCTATCCTAAAAAATAAGGTAAAAAGATACTTTCTTTGAAGTATTGTGTAAAATCCCCATAGGGCAGTTGTAAGGATTCATGAAATATTAAAAACCTTTGAGTTTGTAGACTTGGCATTGTGATAGTACAAAATTCTGCTGTTTTTTTCCTCCCTCCTTTTCTTAATAACCCTGTTACATGACCTTCTAAAGGCTTTGTTCCCTTTGGAAACACTAGATGATTTGCAATAGTCTGTAATAAAACTTGGAAAAGATAGCCAAAGCACTGGTTCAATAATTATGAGCATTGCTTTTAGCTGCAAATTTCCAACAAATTGTTCATATAATTAATTATAAACCCTAGAATAATGGCTTTGGCCCAGAGTACAAATGTCCCCTCAAGTGTTTGTAGTTTAGACTCAACATTCTTGGTCCCAGGGTTTCCTTAAGTCTTGTTTCTTGATACATGTATAACCTTAATTTCTAAAAAGACCTCATGGATACAGATGCAAGCATTGTGACTGTATTCCTGGAAGTGCAGATCCCTTCCTGGCTAAGACTTCACCTTCAGCTCCAACAATTGTGAACCACCCTCTCCCAAAGAATACAAGATTGACTTGTTTGCTCAATGAAGATCCATCCTTCAGTGGATCCTGTGATGGAAGGTACCTGTTGGAGCAGTCAACATTCCAGTATTCTATGATGATGGAAGGCCTAGCATCTACCTGCTGATGGCAGCTTCTCAGTGGATTTCTCACAGCTGTACCAGCTCATCCAACCTCCTCATCTCACAGAAATATGACCCACACCAGGGCCCCAAGGGATGCTATTCACCAAAATGACCCATGCCCTTACCTGTCATAGAGATAGATTGCTTTCTTGGAAAGAGGAGAACACCTGGTTGGAGTCTCAGGTCTCTGAAGGGTAGAACACCTCTCCCTCTCTTTTCTGAGCCAAATGACTCTAAATGACTCCAAATTAGGATGTTTTCTTCTTTTGAGTTTTCTTTGTCCTCTTGGCAATTGGACAGAGCATTTGCCTGCCCACTGAGTGCATTTACAGAGAATAAAAAAAGATTGGCTATTTTATGGAAAACTAAAAGGCTGAGCTGCTTGAGGGATTTCTAAAGCAAGAACTGCTTTTATGAATCAGGAAGAAAAACACAGATATTAGCTTGTAATAAAGCCAAGAACTTGGGGAATATTTAGCCTAAGGCTGCAGATCCCCATAATGAGGCTCATTTTATAGACTTTGGAGATTTAATTTCAATTCTAGAAATACAGAGAGACACAGAGAGAAGCAAGAGAAAAAGAGATCAAAAGATAAAAAACAAACAAAACAAAAAAGAAAACAAGGAGGAGGAGGGAAAAGAGGAGGAAAGGATACAAGGAAGCAGAGAGAGGTGAAAGAAGAGTATTTCTCTTCCCCAACTTACTACAATGGGTGTTGAAAACAGTTTAGAGCATCTAAAGAGGTTCAACACAAATGTACTAAGATGAGCAATGATGCATCCTGGGTGCATAAAGTGCCCTACAGGTTAACCTATGCTAAAGAAAACACAAGATGCCAGGGCAGCATCTTGGTAGCACTATATACTCATGGAAGTTTGCACGCTGGGAAAAATAGCATTGATGTCACCTTACTCTTCTATTGCTGAAGACTCTATAATGTTGCTTTACTTTGGTTTTAGTCTTGCTCATCGGGAAAGCCACAAGAAGCCTCTTTCTGATGTTACCAGAGCTCAGTCTCCAAATATTTTTCCAAGCTAAGCTGATATTTTTGTCCATCTTTTTGATCATCCTTTGGGGTCAAGAAAATGAAGGGCTTTTAATGAGTCTTTTCTTCTTGGGTTGATCTGGGTTGCCATTGTGATCCCTCAAAATTTGGTGGCAGCTCTGTTGAACAGAAACAAAAGGCTTTCTTCCTTGGCTCTCTTCAAAATGCCTTAGGATGCAATCCATTATGCATTCCCCATGTGTATGTTTTCAATGAAAACTTAATTTAGCCTTAATAGTAAATTCAGCCCAAGGGCCCTTCCATGTGCAAAGATGTTCCTGATGGAAGCACTTCTTGGCCTTTAAGCCCCTGGGGGATGACCTTATGGATACAGTAGGTTTCTTAGAGGTTGTTTGGGAGAAGAGCAGTGCCAGGCCCCCTAAATCATTCCGGCATCTTTGAAAGTGGTCTAGTTCTCCTTGATTTTTTTCTAACCAAAAGGAAAGAAAGGAAAGAAAGGGAAGAAAGGGAAGAAAGGGAAGAAAAGGGAAGGGAAGGGAAGGAAAGGGAAGAAAGAAAAGAAAGAAAGAAAAGAAAAAGAAAGGAAGGAAGGAAGGAAGGGAGGGAGGGAGGGAGGGAGGCAGGCAGGGAGGGAGGCAGGGAGGAAGAGAAAGAGAGAAAGAGAGAGAAAGAGAGAAAGAAAGAAAGAAAGAAAGAAAGAAGAAAGAGAGAAAGAGAGAAGAGAGAAAGAGAGAAGGAAGGAAGGAGGGACCTGAGAAAGAAACAGGGAAAAAAAGGAAAGCATTCCCTTAAGCCAATCATTAATCTTTAGGAATTCATTTGTGTTCTTACCTTCACTGCCCAGGCAATAGGTTCTATTCTGTTCCAAATGATAATCTGAAAGAAAGACTCTGCCAGCTGAGCATAAAAAGAGGAGAAAACCTTCATAAATTCTTTGTTGTGGCCAGAACATGTACCTTCTGTAGATCCCAGAGTCATTCAGCGTTATCTTACTTCCTGTTCATTTCTGAGAAACAAAAATCCCCTTGGATTCTTGCCCTTTGGTTGCACAAAGCCCTCCTTACCTGCCTACGGCAATGAGTGAGGAGGCCAAGACCTTTTCTTTCCACTCTGCTCAGAGTCATTTCCCTCCTATGCAGCAGAGAATCTGGGCACCTGGGCTGCAGTCTGCCAGCCTGTGTGCTCTGATGCTGCCCATCTCGAAACATTTACCTGCAGAACCAACTGCTGTCCTCACATATGGTTTATGCTGTTTTGAAACTGGCCTTTGAGAGTCATGTGTCAATGCTGCCATCAGTTATTTCCCATTACACAGCTTGACAAGCACATGGGGAGCCAGTTTCCCCACTGTGAGGATTGATGCAGAGGATGCATCCTAGCCAAGAAGACCCAGCACATTACTGCTGGGGTATACCACTGGGTAAAGTTAGATTGAAACATATGTAAGGGGACAAAGGAGAAGCCCATTCTTTACCTTTTAAGGAAAACACAGATGTTATGAACTTGTTAAATTTGCCCTATCACAGCCTAGAAAGGGCATAAACATTTTTATCAACATCCCAGGACAAAGATTCATCGGAGGTTGTTTCTATATGTAATGCAGGTCTCCCTTCAAGGGATGCTAAGAATTTGTATGGGAAATGGGTTAAGGTACGAGCAAAACATGAAATGACTGATGTTCTCCTTCAGCTTCCATGCATTTTCTTTCTAGCTCCAGCACCCACCCTTACTGCTAATCAAAATTCCAGGGTTTATAAAATGCTGGTGCTCAGCTAGGATTCAGCCAGGAGAACAGAAAACTGAGTCATGAACAGGAAGACATTGAGGCTGGCTTAAAGGCATAATTACGTCCACCCACGCTTGCACTTAGGAAGAGAAAGATTTTTAAGCCAGGTGTATCTTTAACAGCAGCATGACAGGCTGTGTCAGATGAAGGATCTTAAATCATATCATAACTCAAACCATAAAGAAGATTCCCACCCTGATGTCTCCCTAGAAGGCCAATCTTGATCAATATTTCAAGCATCCATGTTTAGACTTCCCATGTGGTGAAGTGTTTAAAAATTATGATTGGCTTCTCGGGCTCATTGCTTCTTCTTTGAAAATACAGTACATTAGATCACCAGGCCTGTGGGACTTGAAGAGCTATTACTCAAGACATGGAGATGGGGGTAACATCCTTTTCCTGCCCACATCAGACCAATCTCCAATAGTTGGCTCAGTATAGACTAAGTAATTCCATAATCGTTCTTCTCTCTCAGGTTCCTTGACATCAGACTATTCAAAAGAGCCAACGTCACCCAATATATCCTAAAGAAGGAAACTCCTTATGGTTTCTAAGAGCCCCCCAAATTCAAATATCCCCTCCTATCAGCAAACAGATTTTCCAATGGTATTTCAAAATGAAAACAAAAAGCAGTAAAGATATGAGTGCTACAACTTAATTTCTAGTGTGAGCAAATGCTAATCAAAAATTTTTTTTCTGCTTGTCTTCTGATAGAGGGTTCAGTTCAGTGCATCATAATGCTGGGGAGGAAAGGGAGTTCCTGATTTCGTTTTTAAATCTATCTTCTCCAATGGGGCTGCTTCTGAAAATAAGTTTCTAATTGAACTCCCCATACTCTGTTGAAATAGTCTAGGGTAAAATTTGGTGTTTGAAGTGTTGGAAAAACATGAAACATTAGAGAGCAAATCTGGAGGGATCGCTAAAAGCAATATGAGCCCATTGTTTTCTAGGCACTGTGGGAATCATTCATGAGCAAGCCACATTGTTGGGTTCAAGCAAAGAATGACTTAGTTTTATCTTGTCATAAATCAGGAACAGCTTTGGTTTGTGTTCCATGTAAAAGGAAAAGAAACTAGTGTACCAGCTGCTTTTCCAAATGGATGTGAAGAACCCATGGAATCATCCCTTCATCCACTGCCTTAGCCAAGACCATTTCAATTGGAGTATGGAAGGCCAGTGAGGCTGGAATTGTCTTTGTGAAAGGATAGAGAAATGTTTGTAAATTTTAGCAGGAACACCTTCCACTAACGGGAAAGGTCTTGTACTCATGGTACATACGAGGTTAAAAGTCAGCCCTGACTCTGCCTTGTCCTTTTTTTGAATGGGTCAATGTGTCAATTATTCCCTCCTAATGCCTCCTGGGTTTGGGAAATGTTCAAACTATCTTTCCTTCCTGCTGCAATTAGATTTTGTAATGAGCACATGTAAGGGCCTGCCTAGCAATTCAAAGATTTTCTATTTTCCCCTGGCCTCTCCTGACCTGCAAGTCCTAAGACCTCTGGGATCTCCTGACCCTTGATTTCCCCATCAGTTGCCTTTTCTGGAGGTGGACGGAGGCTCTTATTCTGCTTCCAAACCTTGGAGCTGGCAGAAGTCCCTTCAGGTCAAATCGCCAAGGAAGACAGCCACACGAAAAATATCAAGTCACTTGCCTTGCAGGTCTTCCGAGGGCCTCCTTGCAAAATAACAAAATTCTTTGTATCTGTGGTTGTGGGCAAAGGACGAAATAAAAGGAAATGGTATACTAACACTCATGCTCCTTTAGCCCAACAAAACCCCCACTTTTAGCATTAAAAGGGAAAAAAGGTAAAATATTTTATTCTGTCCCTTGCCTCTGGGATATATACTATTTTCACAATGGCACGTTGCCTTCTCATCCCATCTTCCTGACATAACATTGCTTCATACTGTAAACTGCATTTATCTAGTTTCTGTCTCCCCCACTAAGATGTAAGCCCTGTGAAGGCAAATAGTCTCATTTGCTTTATTCATAGCTGTGTACTCAGTGATTAGAACAAGTGTGTGGCACATAGTATGCTCGAAATAAATACTTTTTGAATGAATGGAGTGCATGTTGTTGAATATTAGATGTGATATCAAGTGACCAGCAATCACCCCACCGCATTTCCAGCACCATGCTGAGTGCCAACGTATACCAAAGCACTGTGTGACCCCGTGTCAACTGGAGGCATCCGCTTTCTAGGTCCAGGTTGGAGTGGATCCAACTCCCACCCCCTGCTTAGAAGAGGGCTCATCACTTCTCCTAGCTCCTGGGGAGGGGTAGGATATATTCTTATGGTTGCCTCTCACTCTGAGCTTTTATTTCTAACTCAGTCCTGGATCATCTCGGCATATCCATTCTGAACCACAATAATCCAGGGTTTGAATTGTTATAGTTACCCACAAAGTGTTAATGTATATGTAAGAAGATTATTCATGAAACACAAACAGCCTATTTATATATACTTGCTCTGAGCAAACTCTTTGGCAACTTTGCCATATTGCCAGGCAGCCCCCCGTTTTTCTCTCTCTTTCTCTTCTCTGCTCCTCACCCCCAACTGCAGCTCATTTTTATGATCGGACTTCACCTATGCATATTGTGTCCTTGACTCCTGTGAATCTATGGCCTCCATCGAGTCATCTTCTCCACTGAACAATATATCAAGATGTTTTCAAAAAAGGATAGTCCTTCCCTAAGAGGAGGTCATGCACCAGTGGTCAAGATGACAGTTTTCTTCAGCTTGCTACAAGCAAATGGTAGAAAGCGCAGAGGACAGGATTCTCGTGCCTGGGGTTTAGTTAGGACGCAAATGGGGAGGGCAGGGGAAGCGAGGGTATACAGCTCCCGAGCCTAGTGGACAAGGCTAAGCTTGCTTTTTGAAAGGACGCACTTGGAAAACCTGGAAGCACAGTGACATGGATAGAGGTTCTCAGTAGTTTCTCTTTGTCTGGGAGCCAGTGCCCTCATGCTCCTTGGGAATCTCCATTGTAGGATCCCACTCAAACCTTGTTTCCTCTTTCTCTAGAACAGTTTTTCAATTTTATTTCCTTGCATTCCAACTGAATTTTCCAACAGCAAACAGCCTTTGTAAGGATGGAAATTTCAGAGTGGCAGATGAGTATGGGAGATTTTCCCCCTGAGGATAATTTAACAAAGAAAGGCTTGTGGTGTCTCTTAAAACAAACCACACAGAAGTTGATTGAATCCTTTTAAAGAAGTCTGCTTCCTGCTTCTTGCAAGTAGATTATTCTAAGTAATCCCAGAGAACAGAAGTAGAGAACTGGGGAGAGTAAACCAGGGAAAGGTGGGAGTCAGTGGGCGACTGGGTTTGACACCACTGGACTCATCCTCAGAATTGTCCATCTCAGGGACAGGAGGGAACATCTGATCACTGGCTTCCATCTCCCCATTGGTCTAGTACTGCCCTATGGGGTGTTAACTCCCTCCCATTCTTAGCTTGTACATTCTAAGTAGAGGCATCCCCTGCTCCAAAGAAGCCCCAGGGCAGAAATCAAGAGAATGCTGCCCAGCTAACAGTGAGGCCTGCCAAGTTACACCTGTGCAAAGCATACAGCCATTGCAATGGCTTAAGTAAAATACGGGCTAGGGTGACATTGGAGAAGGCACAAGAGGTGACCCACACAATGGACAAATTTAATGATACCCCCACCCCCCAAAAATTAAGCAAATGAAAAGAGAGCAAATTTATTTCAACTATGATATATACTTATATTTCCATGCATATATATGTACACATGCATTTGCTTTATATATTAAAAAAAACAAACAAACAAAAAACAGAACAGAACACTGAACTTCCAGTTCCTGCAATGCTAGAGCAGATTCATCTAAACCACCTGGTGAGGACCACTAAAAAAGCTGGTTGAATTACTAAACGCAAACACAGAATAAAAGGGAAAATGTCTTGAAACTATGAAAGACCTTATAAAGTAGGAAAGAACCACCCGGCCAATTTCAGAGAAGACAAAACCCAGAGATGTGGGCACTCAAACCTCCTTTTGCCTTGGGCACAATTTTCTGATCTTAAGACAGCAGCTACAAACCTAAACTGAACTTTTCTCAGCCTCGCAAGAATGGGGGCAGAAATCAAAGCCCACCTTCAACCCAGCTGGGAACAAACCCTAAAAACCACCTCTCCTTGAGCTGAGCCCCATTTGCTCTCTTCACTCCAGAGGGGCATAACTCTAGTAACCATCCTCTCTCCAGTTCTCCCTTTCATCTGGTGATCCAGGGGACTTGAATGAAGACAGTCCAGGGCCAGTGGGGCTCCAGGGGCTGTCAAAAGGCCCTCCCTCTCTTCCTTCCTCCCTCCCTCCCTCCCTTCCTTCCTTCCTTCTTTCCTTCCATCCCTCCTATCATTATTCTAGGTCTCAAAATATTCCTAATATTTTAAATAAATGCTCATCATTCAAAGATAAACAACCAGAAAAAGAAGGAAATAAGGTACATTGAGCAAGCAGGAAAAAAAAAACACATTACAGAAAGAGATCCACAAGTATTCCAAACACAGAGAATATCATACCTAGGCACAGAATAATAATTGATCACTGATCAGAAACACTTACAATGGTCAAGGAAATTAATTCTGGACTTGAAATCTTCACTAGGAAGCTGGAAACTATAAAAAAGGATTGATAGATTCTAAGCATTTTTAAATTTATCTTGGGATTCCTTCCTTAACCCAGAGATTCTCTGAAAGTATATTTTTAAATTTTCAAGTATTTGAGAATTTTTAGTTTATATTTCTGTGGTTGATTTCTATTTTAACTGCATCATGGGCAAAAAAGAGGATCTCTGGGATGTCAACCTTTTAACATTTGTTGATACTTTCAAAACGTTTCATATGTTCTTGAGAAGAAAATGTATTTCATAATTTTTAGTGTAAAATTATCTACATTTAATATGTATATACACAAAGAACCCTCAAGAGTGTTCATTTTATAGTTCAAATCTGAATTTGTATTATTTTGTTTGCTAGATTAATGTAGCATATGTGGGAAAATTTTCTTTCTCTCTCAATCTGAAAGTGTCTTTATTTTACTCTTGTTCTTGAAAGATCATTTTGTTAAGTTGAAGTTATTTTCTCTGAGCATTTTGAAAATCTTATTACATATCTTCTAGTTTCCATGGCTGCTAATGAATAATTATTATCACCCTAATTTTCATTGTTTTTTAGTGATCCATCTTTTCTCTCTGGCCATCTTTTTCTATCTTCTGATAGTCCTTTCTTTTTGTAATTTGAATATATGTGAGAATTTACTTTCGTTAATTCCAATTTAAATTCTGATTCCTGTATTTGTTTACATATATCTTTCATAGTTGCTGAAAATTTTCAGCTGATGTCTATTTACTTATTTATTTATTTATTTACAGCTTTATTCCGCCCCACTCCCCCCACCCCCCACCCCTGCCTTGCTGTCTGTGTCCATTTGCTGGGTGATCTTCTGTCTGTGTCTGTTTCTTGCCTTCTCTTCTCATTTTTCTCCTCCAGGCTTCACTGGGATTCAATCCTAGGGACCTCCGATGTGGGAAAGAGGCACCCTGTCACTTGCACCACCTCAGTTCCTGGTTTCTGGTGCATCTTGCCTTGATTCTCCCGTGTCTCTCTTCTGTTGCGTCATCATCTTGCTGCATGGTTTGCTGCATGGGCCTGGCTCGCCGGCTCGCCTTTTTACCAAGAGGTCCTGGGATCGAACCCGAGTCCTCCCATATGGTAGGCGGATGCCCAATCATTTGAGCCACATCCACTTCCTCCAATGTCTTTTTAAATCTTCTTTTTTCCCATTCTTTATTTTTGTCATTGTAAAACAGGTTAGATGTACTTCTTAGATGGTTTTAGTCCATCATCCACATCCTTTATTTCCTTTTCATATTTTTCTTCTCCTTTCTTTTCTTTGCTGCAATCTGTATAATTTTATCACATCTAGTCTTTCTCACACTAATTCTCTGTTCACCACTCTCTAAGCTAGTGTTTAAACCACACATTCCATTTTTTAAGTCAAGCACAATTTTTTATTTATAAAATTTTGTATACATATTCTTTAAATCTCCCTGGTCACTAGTGATGGTGTATTCTTGCTTATGTTTTTGTTTTTTTAAATAATCCTTTATGTCTTTAAGCATTTTATAATTGTTCTTCTCTATATTCTCCAACTGATAGTTTTAATATCTCATTTTTAAAAGATATTTAAATGTATTCTCTATTGTTTTGCTGACTCTCTTACATGGTGGTTTGTTTCCTTGTTTAATTTCCTTTTTCTTTATTCTCAATCTGTGACATCCTTCAAAGAAGATTTGCATTTGCTCCTGTTATGAGCTACTCAAGCCCCATCCAGTTCCCCATACTTAATTCCTGGGTCTTAGTTTTGGAGAACCTCTGTTGATCCAAGTCTAAGTCCAAATTCCTATCTTCTGACTGTAGCATTGATATTGGAAACTGCTTTCAGAGGAATTCCACCCTTTACCTTTGTCTAAGCAGTATAAAATTGCACCTGGGACAAGTGGTAAGGAAATGCTATAAGAATCTCTATCTGAGGATGTGTTGCTTAGTGAAGTCAAAGAAGTTTCCTCAAGGAAGAACGTGTTCTACCAGAAATTTGAAAGAATAATGTAAGCTGGAATTGTTTTGGAAAATTCCCAAAGCAGACATGAGGTAGGTTAGTAAAGGGAAAGGGAAGACTTAGGTCACAGCTGAGGCCGGCAGACAACACGGCCGACAGCGCGGCCAACAGACAGCATGGCCAACAAACCACATGGCCAACAAACCATATGGCTTTGAAATCCCACCCAGAAACCTCCTGAGGGATCCCACAAGATCCGGTCACTTGGAATGAGAATCCTGTTCAGGGTCAAAGGAAAGCCCCAGATGCCCTCTAAAGGCCTCACCATTTGCCCCTGAGAAAATGACAAGTGGGGCAACCCAATCAGAACAACAAACAGCTGGGGCCCTGCCCCAAATTATGAAGGCTGGAGGAGGAAAGACTATTAAAAGGCCTGACCTGGGGCCCCACATGCGCAACTCACCCTGCAGTACGTCCATGGACCATGCCCTTTTCTTGTTTTCTTGTTTCTTAACAAACTCTTTGTTCCCTTGCCTACCTTATGGCGTGTACTTAAATTCTTTTATGCAACATAAGCCAAGAACCTAGAAGCCCAGAAACCAGAGCCATCAGTAACATTATTTGGCAAACCAGCCAGGAGACAGAGAGGCAAGTGATGCTCCCCGACACCCATTAGAGACTGGTGAGTTTTAATTAAAGCCTGTCTGTGCCCTCTTTTGTTTTATTAGAGGCCCTGAGATAACCTCTGGGGCTGTTTGCCTGTAAGCTGCAGAAAAGTCTCTGCTTTTTAATGTGCCTCTTAATGTCAGGTTTAATTGTGGAACTTAGTCCCTGGGAGTGGCCATGAGATGAGCTCGCTCATAGTTGTCTCCTAAGACATCTGCAAAGTAGCCAAAAGAAAGGTCCCTAGTCAGTCCCTTTCCTAGCAGGAAAGATCAGTTTGGGAACAAAGGTCTGGGAACCAGACCCAAATATCTCCCAAGACCTCTAAGGCTCTAGAGATGCCCAGAGACATAAGGCTTCCAATCCCCAGAATGTGGGGACAGTGAGCAGGGCTCCCGACCTCCAGGATGCTGGCTCAGCAAGCAATCCATTCAGTCAGGTCTAGCAGTGGGACACCACCCAGACTGACGAACATGTTTATCCGCCCCTAGGATAATGGTTGGCTTCTAATTGGGACAACCTGCCTACTGATAATCTAAAAAAGGAAGAGGCTAATCTTTTCCTGCCACACCACATTGCCACAGTATGGCTAAGAGTGGCCTCTGCATGGGGCCCTGAATTCCAGTTAAACCTGTGTAAGAGGGAAGGGGAGGACAGACAGATTTGAGGGCCAGAGACCACGTGGTCATGTATCCTTAAAAGGATGAGGAAATGTACTGCCAAACCGGTCAAATTTAAACAAGCTCAGGGAAACTACCCAGAGGCAGAACCTGGAAACCCAGCCTTGTTTCAAAGAAAGCTGGTAGAGGCAATATAAATACCCTCTTGGTAGATCCTTACTCTAGAGAAGAACAGATCCTCCTAGGAACTCCAGTTTGCTTCAGATATCTACAGAAAGCTGCAAAAACTCTCCCTAGGACCCCAAACTTCTATTAACTCCCTTTTAGAAATAGCCTTCTCAGTTTTCAACAATCGAGACCATGCCACCAAAATGGAGAAGGTAAGTAGGGGCAGGCACAGGGTCCAGGACAGGCTCACCTTTTAACTGCTGCTGTTAAAGGCACTGGTCACCTCAGGGTTAACCCAATCCAGGATCCATGTCAATAGGAACCTGGCCCCAAGCTGCCTCACCACGGGGACTGCTGGGGCCTTGCTCCAGGGGAGAAGAGAAAGGGCCCTGAAGCCATGCATGAACCATCAACCAGGAGGCCTCAGGTGAACCTTGGTGTGGCAGCTAAGATTGGTAATTTCTTAATTAATATGGGAGCAAATTATTCAGTCCTAGCCTGTACTCTGGACCTCTCTAAACTTGGTTGTGCCTAATGAGGGCAGTGAATAGGGAATCAAGATCTAGGCCATTTACTACACCTCCCCTGCCTCTAGTCCATGATTCAAAAGGTTTCTGGTTATTACTAGCTCCCTGCCTATTCCCTTAAAACACTCTAATCCTTCCAGTGAAAAGAGGTTCTCAGGGCTTTACCCCTTGCAGGAGGTAACTAATCAGATGCTGCCCTTAGAGCAGCCCCAATTCATGTCTCATTGGGGGCAGGGCTTCTCTGGACCCCTTAGCTCTATACTGAGCAGGTGCCCAGGGATTTTCCAGGAAGAACAAAGCTGGAGGGTCCTGCACAAGGTTTCTGCCATGGACAGACACTGGGAGCTTTGCATCTAGGTGATTCTAAAGGCAGGTCTTTCCCTAATCTAAGTAAGTGTAGAATTCTCTCTTCTGTTCTAATCTGTGCTTAACTTACGTGTTTAACTTTTAAATCTGTGTTTAACTTTGTCAGTCTGTTCGTGGCTAGGAACTCATAAATCAGATTTGGGGTTCTCCTGTTACAAATTGGATAACGGTGAAAGGCAACCTAAAAAATGAGTCTTAAAATGTCAATACTATCTTACAATTGAATTTGATGTATAAGAGAAATCACAAGTGGAATGAATTCAACTGCTGGAAAAGCAGAAAAACTTAGCAATTTCGAAGTTACTAATAAAATTATTTTAGTTGCTTAGTTAATAAATGAAAGTGCCCAAATTGTTTTGAAGTAAAAACTTACTAAAAACTGTAACTAAGAGTTAAGATCATTATATAGATGCCTTTTATTACAAAAGAGCAAAAGCTGAAATTGCTATAACTGGGTGGATTTAGCCTAGAACCTACTACTGTGATGGTAGTCTTAGACTAATTTACCTTTGTTTATGGTTATTACTTTAGGCCTAACCTCACCTTTGTGTGTGCTTGCTATTGTGATGGTAACTCCAAACTGAGTTTTCCTTTGTTTATGGTTACTTCAGGTCTAGCCTCCCCTCTTGCTTATGCTTATGGTTATTTCAAGGCTGGACTCTCCCCTGTTTGTAGCATGGCAACTTCTGCCATCTACGGCTCAGGGGAAGGCAAATTTAAGACATCCCTGTCTCCTGTCCTTCTACTGGTGTCAATAATCCTGTTTTTCTCTTATGACTCCAGGTGTGGACTAGATTGCTGGTTTGTGGAATTCTCGACCCTTGGGATTGTACACCACTCTTCCAGTCCAGTGGCTGAGTGTTGATTTTCCTAAAAGCAGCAAATCATGAGAAAAACTAGGTTTCCCTGAGACTTCAGTGACCTCAGTGAGTATACACGGGGATTAGTGTTGCTCATCCAAGGTCTGTTAAAGTCAAAATGGGAAATAAGCAAAGATCTGAAGCAAAGGAAAATGTTGTAAATTGTATTTTAAAGCATTGGGAGCAATTTGATTATAAGCCAATAAATAAATAATGAAATTCTTTTGCAAAACTGCGTGGTCATAGTGCAAAGTAGAGTATTAGAAATAACCTTCAAAGATATCTTTTAAATGTTATCTTACAGTTAAATTTATTTTATAAGAGAATGAAAATTATAAGCAACATTAGTGAGTTTTATGTTTGTGTCTAAGTCTCTATTTGTATCTCCCTATTTCTTCAATGCATATCTTCATATATTGGGATAGTAATATCAAATTAACAAATGAAACATTTTTAAAAGAGCTCTATTCAAATTGTTAAAAATTAAATATGTGCTTATACATGTGAATGAATATTCCTGGAGACCAAATTAGGCTAAGCAGGTTGGAAATGTCACATAGAAATCTGAATATAGAGACTATTGGGAAAGGAAAAAAGATTTTGCTAAGCTCTTTGACCTACCTGACCCCCAGGACCTTTTCTTTGCAAAAGCTATAAGGGAGGGGCTATGTGTGGCAGATTGAAACTCTATCTTCTAGGCTGGGGAATTAAGAATCACAGTTTGTCCTGCAATTTCCCAATTTAAAATTTTGATACCCCCACAGCCTTAAAACATGGTTGGTTAATAATCCTATTACCAAATTTCAGTAAGTAAAGTAAAAGTCCTTGAAAGCTATGGAAAGATTTCTTCTAAATTATAACTAAAACAAATTAAACATTTATAATACATTCCAGAACCTAGGAGTCAGTATGCTTTTAAGATTATTCAGTTTCAATTTGATTTAGTTTGGATGCTATTTCCCTAAGTTTATAGAATACCAATTAAATAAATTAGCATTATATGTATTAAATCTTTAAGGTGATGAAAATTGTAAGTTCATGTTTAATGAAGTTAAGATAAAGGTAAATTTCATTGGCTGCTAACTGTAATTTAATAAGCTTATTTAAAGGTAGAGTAACTAGTCTAAGTGGCTATGGCTAAATATAAGAAGTTTGTAAACACATTGTCCAAACTGAAGCATTTAAAAGGCTAATTCCAGGAAGCCATTATTAATTGAAAACCTAAATTGATATTAACAACAAAAAATAACTTTATAACAGAGAAACTTGTCAGAGGCCACTTCGATCTGCATGTCAAAGGGGTGGTAAAGAAAGATAATCTTGATTCCATTGGGAATCTTAGATTTTCATAAAATAATGGAGAAAGTAGTTTTTTCCTGTACAGCTAAAGTAAAATACCTGTAAACATGTCATCATGGTAAAGTTATAGAAAAGCAAAGCACTAAAATAGTTAAGTTCATTTGACATTATATATTGTTGGAAGTGTTTAGAAAGTATATAAAGATTAAAAGAGATAGATTTCAGTATCATCAAACTCTCTTGTGCATTCAAACCAGGCCCAAATACCCTGCATGGTGCCTCTCCATTTGAATTACTAGCTTGGCCAGTCACTGTGACCCCTAAAATAATAAAAGTATCTACTACATCTCTAAACACACTCCTTAAGTAGATGGAGAGTACATTGTAGTTTCAGTCTTCTGCAGCAGCTGATAATGGTTCAATATGGCCAGATGTACAATGGACATTGCCTCCAGACTGGCTCTGTTTCATAGTGCCAACGGGCGCTATGCACCAGGCAAGTGAAACACTGGAGCCTTTACTTCCTAGTATCTATCTAGGATCAATGGAGCTGCAGCATGTTGACTGTGTGAAGGACATACCAATTGGAGCAACAATTACCAGAGTATGGTGAGGTAGAACTTAAACAAACACAATTGGCATTATGGCCTGCTCCCATGTAGAGATAACATGTATGGTATTGCAAACCTGGAACTTAGATCTATTAATTGCAGCTCAAAGAGAAACATATGCATTGATTAGTGCATTAATTAGTATTAAGTACTGTACCTACATCTCTTCTATTCTAGATCATATGCAGAGGGATATTGAACATGTTAAAAAGTATTGGTAAATTTAATTCATTTTATAAGTAGTTAATGAATGTGCCTATAAGATCAAAAGAATGGCTCTCTTAACTACTGTCTTTATTTTGCTTGCTACATACCTGTCTTGCTGTGGCCTATACTGTCTTTGTGAGTTTCTGTCTAGGGCAGTGCCTCTCTTCATACTTCTCCTAGCTGTCCTAAGAGCTTATTATCACTGTGGGAACTGGGGTTGGCAATTTATACCAAACCCAGCAGGTCTACCACAATATCTCCCTGGAGTTAGCCAACAGCATAAAAGAACTCAAGGAAGAATGCTGTTTCCCATCAACTTTCTCATTTGGAATGAGAATCCCATTCGGGGTCTAAGGAAAGCCCTGGATCCTTCTAAAGGCCTCACCAGTGGCCCCTGAGAAACTGACATGTGGGGCCACCAATCAGAACAGCAAACAGCTGGAGTCCTGCCCCAACATTATGAAGGAGGGTGGAGGAGAGACTTTAAAAAAGCCTGACCTGGGGCCCCATGCATGCAACTCACCCTGCAGTATATATGCAGCCCATGCCTCGGACCATGTACTTTTCTTGTTTTCTTGTTTCTTAACAAACTCTTTACTCCCTTCCTTGCCCTATAGCATGTCCTTAAATTCTTTTGTGCAACATAAGCCAAGAACCTAGAAGCCCAGAAACCAGAACCATCCAGTAACAGAAGGGGTAGTTAACTGTCCTTGAGAGGAAAGTTATTCCAGACAGGAATAGTAGACAATTAAGAAATCAAGGATGAAAATGGGTACAATGGATAGAGAGAGAGAATCTAGGCAGCTTTGTGATCAAAGACAATGTTATTCAAACTTCCATGAGCAAATCACCCAGAGATCTTTTTAAAATACAGATTCAGACTCAGTAGGTCTGGGGTGGGTCCTGGAATTCTGATTTTTCTCACAAACATCCAGGTGATGCAGAAGTGGCTGGTCAGTGCACCACAATTTGAGAAGCAAAGGTATAAAGAAATGATCTAGTGGTCATCTGAAGTAGGAACATATCTGGATGAAGCAAGATCAGATCCTGGGAACCTGTAATACTGGGATTGGAAATTTGAACATGAGTCTTTTCACTGGTGACTCTAAAACTTTAAATCACTTGGGAAGCTTGTTAGAATATAGACACCTTATAGATCTAAGCCTACTGTGGCAGTTTGAGATTACTTTATGATCCCAAAAAGAGAAAGATTATATTTGTAAACTAACCTATTCCTCTGTGTGTGATACCCTTTGACTGCATTAAATTCAGTTAGTGGACATGACTCCAGTTGAGTCCCCACCACCTTGCTGGGTCTGATATAAACAGACACTCACTGAGACAGACAAAAGAAAGAGATCTATCATTTTAATGCTGCCATGTGACAGAAAGGAGAAGGCTCAAACAGCTGAGGCCCCAGGGAGAGATGAGCCATTTATTTGCCTGATAGCTTACAGCTGAGATTGGGAAGAGCCCAGAAGAGCTGAGACTGATGTAGGAGGCTCAGAAAGAAACAAGCCCTATGTCAGAAGAGAGACGACTACAGGATCACTTAAGCATGAAGTCTCAAGAGGCTGCACCCACGGAGTTAAAGAGGAAAGGGTGAGCCCAGAGGGGAAAGCAGAGACCAGTCAGAGATCAGTGGCCATCTTGCTTCAACACGTGGCAACTGATCTCTTACACAAGTTATTTCTTTGATTTATATGACTCATTGATGAGTTAAGTGATTATCCAAATCAACTAAATAGGCAGACACTTACCCACACACACCTTTTAATTTTAATTCAGAATAGTAGTTTCTGCTATATTTAGCCTTCATTTTTTTTAGGCTACTGGTCCTGTTGTGTATGGATCTGTTTCAAAAGAGATGTTGTTGGAGCAACCCAAGAGGTGATTAAGAAACTTGACATGCCTGTCATCAGTTCCTGATATCTTAGACCTTGGTGATCTTATCTGGGGCAGAAAAGAACAGGGATTACAAAGAAACCCATAAATATAGTTGTAGTATTTGTAGAGCAATCACCTGGGAATAGAGACCTTGTTACTCTGCCAGACCATGATTCTGTATGAAATCAGCACACTAAAAGTAACCTGTCTGCTTTGGTCGACACTAATTTTGAAAAGGAAAAAGTCCTCCAAAATTGAGTTGACCATGTCAGACCAAGAAGGTTGCATGCAAACATCCACTTGCGTATCTTCATGTGGTCATCTTGAGTTTGGGAAAGGTCATCCCAGGCTTACCATGAAATGACATGTGATGGCCCCTTCAGGCCTGTTTCGTCTTGCACGTAGCGGGCTGCCTAATTACCGTGAAAGATAAGACTGGTCTGCTCTGGGTTTGAAAGCTAATTTTTCTAAATGAGAATAACTAAATAGAATGTGTTATATGCATTAATGTTATGACCTCTGCCCAATCTTTTGTTAGACTTCATTTTTATTTGCATTAGCTCATTTTTGGCTTACCAAACTTTTTCATGCTTTTAGGAAGCAGTTATTGCCCACAGTCTTAATAATGTGTAGTTTAGGTTTTGTGAATTTTCCTCCCTTCTCCTAAGCTTCTAACCATGCACATTCCCTCCCCACATTCCTAATGTCTGTGTGACACTTTACCTTTGTAAAATAACTTTGACTTGCCCTAATCCAAAATCTGTAATGAAGACAAAAGCACAAACATCATATAATAAAGGTAAAGAACTTACTTCTTCAGATATTTGTATGACCACAGATCTTTATTTTTCCTAAAACATATAATCCTTAGGATATTTTGATAGTACAGATGATGGGAAATTTTATATCTTTCCTAAAATATCAGCCAGCAGATTGCAGAAAGCAGAAATCATATATCCTATTTCTCTAGGGTTGCCAGATAAGATCCATGCAATATTTGAGACATACTTACATTAAAAATTATTCTTTATCTAAAATTCAAACTCACCATGGGGTCCTGTATTTTATTTGCTAAATCTGGCAACTCTACATTGCTGGAATATACACATTTGATAATAAAACCATTCTCAACTGTCATATCGCCATCACTCGTAAGAAAATATCAATTGGCTTTTGTCTTTTCCATTTTTTAAAAAAAACAAAAGTACATATGATACTGTGTTGTTCCCTCCAGGGTTCCTAAAACTTTTC
Source organism: Cabassous unicinctus (assembly GCA_029593785.1). Lineage (NCBI taxonomy): Eukaryota > Metazoa > Chordata > Mammalia > Cingulata > Chlamyphoridae > Cabassous > Cabassous unicinctus. Next base: position 25,244 of record JAQZBX010009739.1, read on the forward strand.
TACCCTTTAAGCCCAGAAGCCCAAAATGTTGGAAACCTTTTAAATCAATTATGTTTCCATGGTCTTATTTCAGATTCAAACTACTATTCAAGAACTTCCTTTAGTTCTGTAACAGAACTCAGTGATTCTCTGCTCTAGACCTTCAGAAGGAGAAGATATGGTTCTACTAAATGTGAAAAAGTGTTGCTGCAGACACGGAGAATCCTTGCCCTGCAGAAATATTTCCATTGACCAGTGTATAGGGGAGCTGTGGGAGGGGCATGAGCACAGGCGTTTGTGTCAGTCTGTCTGGTTGGATTCTTGGCAATGGCAATAATTAATCAAATGACCTTGGGCAATTTGCTCATATCTCTGTCATCAGTTTCTTCATTCATAAAAAAATTAGAGCTAGGTAGATAGATAGATGGATAAATGTTGGTGTGAGATCTTAATGAAGTAACAGATGGGAAATAATAGTTGTAGAATAAAACTTTGAAATAATATACTGTCCATGGTGGCCAAGGCAGCCATTTCCTCAGGAGGACAGCAAATCCCCCACAAGGACAAACAGAGCTTTGCCTCAGCAAAACAATTCCTTTCCTCTGCCCCATAACGTCTACATCCCTTCTAAGTCTGAAGCAAAGTGGACATCATCCCAAATCCCTCAAGAACGAGAAATGAACAAAAATAAGAGGGAAGCATAACCACAGACCAAAGCAGATTTGTTATTATTGTAGTTATTGTCTTGTGTTAACAGGGTAACTTGTAACATTGATATATATATTTTTTTTAATTTTTTTTATTTTTTAAAGACAGCATTGCCTCCATCGCTCAGCCTTGACTTTCAAATTAGAAAGTGGTTCTCTGTGCTAATAAATGTTTAGCTCTCAAGCAGCTCTAAAAATATATATATATTTTTAAAAGTCCTGATTTGTAGCATTTAACCACTTCTGTGGTATAACTATTCCCGTGACAGCCAATTTCAATCCACCAACATATCTTGGAACACAAAGTTGGGAAGAGATGTTCATAGGCACTTGGGAGAAGAGAGTGTTTTCTTGAAACTCCCATAGTTGGGTTTTACCTTTTAGTCAGAAGAAGATGCAGGCTTTGGTGTAGGACAGTTTCCTGCCACCAAGCAAAAATGTATAAACTCTTCTTATGATCTGCTTAGACCAAGAGGAGGATTTTGGAGTGATTCAAAAGGGTTCAAACTATGAAAAGGCCCAGCCCATATGTGCCCGGTTGGGTGGTCTGGGTGTGGTGTGATAATAGAGTCCTAGGTGGAAAGAATTCAAACACTTGGGCTGTGTTTCCTCTTTGAAATTCTGTGGGGCCTTATTAGATTAGAAAAGACTGTGTATCATTCTTAGAGAGAGGGCCTGGGATAAGACCTCTAATTCCCCAAGGTCTTCTTGTAGTACGGAGGATATTCAGGATGCCCTTAAGGCTCCAGTGGGAAAGATGGAACATGGATGCGAGTGTGGATGCTGCCACACGTTGCCCAGAGCCCTCCCTGCAAGATTGCCTATCTTCTCAGGACTATGCCTGCTCCCTTCAATCCTCTCTCCTGTATCGTGGGGGTTAGAAGCCTGAAAACTGCATTTTTCAGACTTGCCTTGCCTGCAGAGTTCTAGTTTATATTCCACCAATGAGACGTCCTCAGGAGAGATTTGGAAGGTGGAACACAAGGGTGTGCCGCGATGGCCTGGGACCAGAAGGCAGGAGTACGGGCTTCAGCAGAGGGCAGTTATGACATTTTGTCAGTGGCATCTCAGGAACCTCTTGAGAATCATCCATGCCAGTGTTGCAAGCAGATCTTATCTATGACCAGATCCCACCTAACCCCTCTGACACACACCCAGACACTGTCTGCACATTTCCTGTGACCACAAGGTCAATGCTATGGCAGCCAGACTGTTTCTTCCACACTCCACAAATCTAGCTTTGAGGGGAAAGTGGAAATATTTGAAAATGATAATATTTACTGCTCCCTAAAGTTGGCTTTAAATGTCACCTTGTGACCACATGCTCCATGCAGTGCTGAAACTGTCCTTGCCTTTAGTTCTTGTTAAATTGGAAAGGCCTATTGTGGCTGATTCATTATGACTAAGCTATAGCATAGCTTATTTTCAAGGTTTAGGGTAAGTCCTCCCCAGATTTAGAATCATCCCTCCGTTCTTCTTTGAATAATACCATTATTCACTCCTTCTTTCCTTTATTCAGTCATTCATTGTTTTTTAAGACTTTGTGCTTATGCTGGGAACCAACAGTCCCAGGCTATCAGAGAGCTTACTGTCTAATAGGAGAAACAGACAGGTAAAATAGGAACTAGAATACGGAAGGATAAGCATCCACATAAGTGCTAAGCACTGGTATATTGGTAACCCAGAGAAAAGACTCTCAATCTAGTCTCAAGGGGCCAGTGATGGATTCTTTGGGAAGGTGACTTCCAAGAAGAAACACAAGACATTGCAGAATTGAGTCAGGAGAAGTCAAATGCAAGTGGGAGGAGGGAGTGCTCCCAGCTGAGGGAACTTCTTAGGAAAAGAGCATGAACCAAAAAGGGTGGGAACTATGGGTGAACAACAATGGGCTAGCATGAAAAGCTACTGTGGGGTGAGAAGAAGCTGGAGGTGCCACTCCACCTACTCATAACCCGCCACCTATGGCTCAATTAGCTGGCCATTGTCGAGGAACAGGAAAAAGAGAAGACACAGGACTAAGGAGGAGTTAGAGAGAAGTAGAATTCAGAGAAGACCTAAAAGACAGTGAGCAAATGGTTGAAGAGGCTAGAGATTCCCCACGAGTAATAGATGGTAGTAGACACACAGACAGAAAAAAGTCATAGGAAGGTCTTACTGCAGCAAACCAGTTCTCAAAGGAGTCCTGCAAAGGAACCACCAGCCCAGGCCAAATTTACTTGACAACATTTCTGAAGTCTATTGGATACAAGCATAGATAAGGAAAAATTTTCAGGGAAATCAGTTTTGTCACGCAGAAAACTCAAATATCAGCAATTTAAGGTAATCTTAGAGTAAAATTTTTCTGTAAAGTCCTCCTGGGGTTAAAGCAGTACACGTTATTAGAGGTACAGCTATTATATATTGATAATATATTTATTTATTTATTATATATAAAATATAAATATATATTGCTAATTTTTCAGCCAGGTTCTACAACTAATAGTTTAAGTAAGTGACCTAACAATAAAGGATATTACTTATCTTCAGCTTTCTTTTTAAATACCAGGAAACCCAGACTCAAGCATTTCATTAGGGGAAAAAAAAAAAAGAATTATTCACTTGAAGTTCCTAAGGAGTCATTTGTTTATTCTTGGTCAGACAGAGCTGTATCTCTTTCTTTATGGAGCCTGGGGCCAGCAAGGAAGGCTCCAACTTTCCAACATCAAGGGAGGAGAGCTGTAATTCCTGGATAACAATCCAACTGATTAGTTCAAGAAGACTGAAATTGCAAATGCTTTAGAGAAATGTGGAGTTTCTGACCATAAAATTATTTGCCAATGCATCCTATCACAGGCATTCTTCAATGGCTGCACATACTGACCAAAAAAGGGAAGCTCTTAGTACAAGAACGTTTCACCTACATCAGGGTAGAGTATATTGCATGTATCTGACTTGCTAATAAATTGGGGAGTGGGAAGCTCTTTATTATTAATATTGGAAAAGAAACCCAAAGTGTACCCTGGCAGATCCAAAATGTTATAAGTATATGGCACAAAGTGTTGGAAGAAGTTCAAGTGCTTTGAGTGCAAAAATATCACCCTAATTTTATTTATTCCAATGATAACTTAGAGAAATGATGCTTTAGGAGTAAGGAAAGACCACAATAGACACACTGGAGAGATAAAGGAAAAGAACGCCCCATCCACACTGAAAGCCTAGATAGTCTGAGAGATGGGAGGAGCTCTGAAGCCCTGGGAAGAGCATAGGGTAACCTTGATGGATTACACTTATATCCTCAAAATGCAACCAAACACAAAAGGGTTTTTCATCTTCTCAGGAGACTCTATTATATGTGTGACTGGACAAAAGTGAACAGCTCTATATGACCTTATCTGAACACCCTCCATGCCAGTAACACCTCCTTCAACTTCCTTCCACAGAACCTGACTGTCCTCCTCTAGGTTACTCCTTTATGTTAAGATGTTGCCCCAAGAAGATCCTCCTTTAAAATGTTGACATGTTTCTAAACTAGAGAGTCCTGTAAAAATTATTTCTCTACAGGAAAAAAAATAAGTAGATAAGTGTAAGATACCTGATTGTGTTCTAAGTTTTCTAAGAACATTCCCTGTGGAGTTAAAAGTTAATTCTAAGCATTAATCCCAAGATGTTCTTATATACTTTGGACTAGTGGCCATAACAGTCTGCATGCTGTGGTAATTGATAGTTCATTGTCTTCACTGGCCAGAAGCCATCCAATGGAGCACCTGTACTAGGAGTCTCAGTGCTGTCCAATCCAGAAGTGAGACCAAACGCAGTGGCAGTAACATTTAGAGGCTAGAGTTCCATCCAGGGACATTTTCTTGGCTGTGGATCAGTGTGGGGGAATGGAGGAGTGGCAACAGTGAAAAGGAGAGAAGGAAGGACAGGGATTAAACAAAGAGCAAAAGATAGCAGAAGCTAAGAGGAAGAAAGCATTGATGACAGAAACCAAAACCATCAGGGCTCTTGCTAATGTAAAGCCATTGGGAAATTTGAGAAAAAGCCTTGAATTCTGATTTTCTTTAAAAATTAGAAAGCAGCCATTTCATGTTTCAAGAGAAGAATTAATGGTATAAGAGTTATTTCTGTTATAGTCTGAGAGTCATAGCTTTCCAACTGTGAAAGCACAAGCCTTGGCTGGCTAAACAGTGATTAAAAGAAGGAAAAAATCCATCCATCACTTTTCAAGCACACTGAGAAGGAGAAAAAAATGGGAAAATTTCCTTGGCCAATGAATTTCCTGTTGGATAGAGTTCCTTTTACATTGTGGTCTTCCTATAGCTGTCATGTCTAGTTGGGGTATAGAACAAGGACATCTCTCTTTGATTTGATGGCGTATTGGACCCATCTAACTTGGAGTGTTGGGTGATGGAAGTCTAAAACCTCTAAGCTGATCACTGCAAACTTCCAGAAGTAGTTTTTCTCCTTTTATTTCTGATAATATACAGAGCATTATAAGGCATTATGCTCATGTTTCTCTGATATATTTCACTTTTACAGAGAAAGCAAAAGGGAATTAGCTCCACAAAAAGTCACCTTGAATCTCAAGTTACTTCACTAGGCATCGAGAAGTTGGTTAAAGGAATGTCCAATCATTTCTTTGTAGGCCATATTGAAGAAAATGGCCAGCAAAATTAACAAATGTCATGAAAATAATTCATGAAATTTTAAATGCAAGTAGCAATTTTATGGAATTATTTTAAGTGTTTGGGGAATACTAATTTCCTACAGTCACACAAAGCTTTTTCCTCATTTTAAGTCCAAACATTCATACACAAATCTCTAAAGAAAAGAAAGGCTTAAAAAAACCAGTTAAAGGACCCAACAGTTATTTCTTCAATCTTAATATTTTGACTGGAAGAATATGTTTAAATCCCAAAGAATGGAAAATAGCATGCCTTGGTCTGAGGAATGCTAGCGTTCTTTCCACGGCAGCCTCTCTTGGGTCAAGTGAGTATAATTACTCCTATGGAGCCAGCCTTTTTCAAATGCTTGATTCTTCTCCATTGCCTCGTGGAATTGCTGAGAAACTACAATGATCCACTTGGGTACAATTACAAGCATTACTTTTCAGAGAGCATTTTATAAATGCTGCTTAGAAGAAAGGAGGAAGCTGAAAGGATAAATCAGTAATTGGGAAAAGTTTCAGAGGAATTTTTTCATCCTGATAGCTTGTTCAATGAATTATAGGTAAAAAAAAGTACATCCTTCTTCTGATACTGACTATAGCAGAAGCCAAGAAAAAACATGTTAGTCTTAGAGAAATATTGGCACATGCATATGTGCACACACACACACAAATACACACAGACATGCACACCACCCAATTTTTATAAGAATTTGTAAGAAAAAGGCAAGTAAAACCTGCATGGCTATTCTCTTGGGTGGATCTGATCCTGTGTAAGAAGAAATGAGATATTCTGTCGTGACCAGGGTTCTTGGAAGGGAAGTTAAGGAGCCCCCATTTCTCCCCACAGCAAGACCTCATCCCATCTGCCTTGTTTCAATGCATTCCGGTAATAATCATCCTGACTCAGGAAAAACTATTATTGTAAGAATAGCAGGGTCACAGAAATCAAGTTCAGGGTCCAGTAATCAATTATTGGTTGGAACATGGCCAGGTTTTGAGAGAAAGAGAAATTAGTTCTGGATTTTCCTACTTCTATCTGAGGCCAGAATCTACCGTTGGAAGAAAAATTGTGCAGATACTTCAGCCCACTCACTGGAGTTCTTAAAACAGATCTCCTCCCCTTTCTCTTTTATTCTAATACACTTTGTGGTAAGACAAAATTCCAGTGGTACCATTTCAACATAAAAGAAAAGCCACAAAAATGTGCTGCCCCAATTTGAATTCCAGAACATAAAAGTGATTCTCAGGTTGCCTGCAGACCTTTGTTGCATATGAACTTTGCCCTATTTGATTCCTGGTTGAGGCCAGGCACTCAAGTTCTCTTGTCCACGGCTGGGATGTCACCTGTCATTCCCCTTTTCTCTAGTTACTGTTTCTGGTTGGCAGCAGTTGGAAGCTCAGCTGAGCCGAAAGCATTTCACTGGATCTTCAAAGAGTAAACCAAGGGAACACTCTAGAGCAGTGGTACCAAATGTTAGTGTGTATCACAATCATCCGGAGGGCTTGTTAAAACACAGATACCTGAGTTACAGCCCCAGAAATTCATCCCCAGCAGCTGCTCTGGGTAGCACACTTTGAGTAGCACTTGTCTGGAGCACAACACTAGGCAATAAGAGCACTCATTGGTTCACGTTTTCATTCATCTAGCATTAGTCATATGGGGCCATGTCCCAGTCCCTCTGCCAATCTCTGTGATTCACAGTTGACCAAATCCCAGAATGGAGGGGGCAGGCACATTATGGAATCTTATGTTAGGGATGGTGAAAATAGAAATGGTTATAGGGAAGAGTGGGGCACAGAGGAGGCAAGTTCAAGTCTATCGGGAGGTGGTGGGGCCAGGAACTGGTATGGAAAGTTGAAGAGAGGATGATGTCTAGGCTGCCCCTTCAAATGGGAGTGCAGAGCCCCAGGTAGAGCAGCACCTTGAGCAGCAGGAGGAGCTGGAGGACAGACTGCTGCATGTAGATCCAGAGGGACACAGAGCCTGGGTGAGGGAGAGGGAGGAAGGTGGAGTGGGAGATGCAGCCAGAGGTGGCAGGCAGAGAGGCCGGTTTGGGGTGGGCCTTAAATATCAAGATAGAGGGTTTGGAATTTATCCTACTGACAATGACGAGCTCTTAAGTGGCTTTAAGTAAAACATTGGCCTTGTCAAATTTGTGTTTCGAAAAGGTATCTCGGCTGGCCGGATGTTGGGGAATATGAGAGGTAGACTGGAAGCATGGAGACCAGATAGAAGATTTAAATAGTCTTAGATGGTCAAGGCTTGGTGAGAACATGGACCCTGAGAGAAGCAATGGGGTAGAGGATGGAGAAAATATGAGAGAGCTAATGGGAAGAAGCCCAGAAACTAAGAACTGATTGAGTGAGGGGAGTGAAGAATGGGAGATGGAGGACCCAGGAGAGGTGGGGGCAGAAAATGAGGTGAGATCTGGGCATGTCAAATTTGAGGAGGGGCATAGAGCTGTCTGTTGGGCAGTTGGACATACAAGGCCCAACGCTCAGAAGAAAGATTTGACCTGGAAATATTCAACTTTGACCTATCAACAGTGCAATTCTTAGACATGAATGGGATCGTCTATTTGTTTATTCTTTCATTAAATGCTTACTGAGCACTTATTATATGCCAGACCTACAAGGAATGTAACAGTCCTCTACTGCTGCAGCAAAAACAATTAATACAAAGGTGACAGCTTGAAACAAGGCAAATTTATTATCTCTCAGTTTTGTAGATCTGAAGTCTGGTGTGGCTGGGCTGGTTTCTCTGCCCCAGATTTCACAAGTCTGAAATCAAGGTGTCTGTGTTCCTTTCTGGAGGCTCTGGGGATGAGTCTGCTTCCAAGCTCATTCAGGTTGTTGGCAGAATTCAGATCCTTGCTGTCATAAGACTGAAGGCCCCATTTCCTCCTGGGCTGCTATTCAGGCTTTGATCTCCTAGAGTCTGCCGCGTCAGCATTCCTTCTAGTGCTTTCCATATAGCCCCAACTATAACAACTGGGTGGAGTCCCACTCATGCTTCAAATCTCTCTGACCCTCTTTCTGCCATATCTCTCTGCTGCCTTTCTCCTTTGTCACATCTCTTGGAGAAATTTTTCTGATTTTAAGGGCTCACGTGATGAGACTGGGCCCACCCATATCAGCCAGCATTACCTTTCCATTTTAAGGCCCATAACCTTAATCACATGTGCAAAGTCTCTTTTGCCCTGGAAAGTAACATATTCCCAGGATCCAGATTAAGACCTGGATATCTTGGGGATTCCATTCTGCATTTATCAAGACAGACATAATCCTTGTCTTCACAGAGCTTACAGAATAGGAAGAGGTCTAGATAGGTATCAAATGATTACCTGAGGAACTATGTAGTTATGAAATGTGAAGTCTCCGATGAAACAGCAGAGCGTAAACACTACAGTGAAGCTCCTATTTTGAATGAGTTGAGATCTGAAGGATGGGTGGGAGCTACATGGTGGGGAGGGGTGAGGGGAGAACATTTCAGAGGAGGGTGCAGCAAATACAAATGCTCTGCAATATTTGTCTTTCTCCTTAGAGCAATGGGAAGACATGGAAAGGTTTTCAGCAAGGAAATGCCATGTACAGATTTTGATTCGCATGTAATTGTTTTGGCTGGAGGTTGGAGAAAGGATTGTAGGTGCCAGGAGAGCTAGTGGTGGATCAGTGCTAAGGGTCTAGTTCGGTGGTCCCAGAATGAGATGATAGCACTTTAAACCGAGGGATGATTGTGGAAAGAGAGAGAAGTGAATAGATTTAAGAGCTATTTAGGCCATATATATTAGTCATATATATTAGCCATATATATTAGTCAGGACTCCTAAGTTACATTTAACTTAGACAGAAAAGAAAGGTGAGGAGTATTATACCCCACGATTCCCCGAATACAGGAAGACCTAGGATGGCATTGGCTAGGCCAGGGACACACAGAGGCCCAGAGCCCTCTTGGCATGGCAGCTTTCTTGCCCACTAATGTGCAGACCAGCTGAGAGGGAGAACTGAGGTGGAGCTGGGGGGACATCTGCCGGCAGTCCCAGATGATTATCTTTATAGCCATAAAGAAAGAATCTTTCCAATTTTACCTCAAGTTTAAAAAATCCCTGAATAGTCAAACTTGAGTCACTTGTTTATACTCAGAAAAACACTATGGTCAGGGGTCAGATCCTAATATTGGGAGTCCTGCTATTTCCCAGGGATGTTTCTCAGAAGAAAGGAGCTGCTGTGCTGAGAAAATAGGAAAATAAGTGCCAGCACAAGTAAAGTTAAGAGCACATAGGCATAGGTAGGATATGGGGCATGCTGGAGAAGGTGCTGTCAAAATAATTCCTAAATTTGTGACTTGACCATCTAGATCAGGGATGGGCAAACTATGGTCCATGGGCCAAATCTTGCCAGTGCCCGTTTTTGCAAAAAAAAAGTTTAATTGAAACATGGCTATACCCATGTGTTTACATATTATCTATGTCTGTTTTCATGCTACAACAGCAGAGTTGAGTCACCACAACAGAGAATGTATGGTCCTCAAAGCCTACTATATTGACTGAGAAAAAGCTTGCCAACCCCTGATTTACATACATGTGTGTTTCATAAGAAGGATCAAGATGGGAGGCAAGAACACACATTAAGTTTTGGATGTGTTGCGTTCAAAGTGTTTTTGAGGTATCCAAGCTGGAACAGAAAGTGCATTTTTGGATATTTGAGGTTCAAATTTAAAAATTACTTGAATTTAATTTAAAATTTAAAACTAGGAATTTAAAAATTTCCTGTACTTCTAGAAAAGGACACTGTTTGTTAGCCATTGTAAACAAGGTACCATGACACCAGTTTTAAACCTGTTTAATCAACCAAGTTGTTCAGAGAACATGTTTCTGAAAGCCAGGCAATCAGTGACAGTGCCCCTTTTCTGAAAGTCAGTCAGTTTGCAAGAGCACCGCTGCAGTGTTGTGATGTTTTCCCAATGGGATATTGGGAAATCATCCAGTCCACAGCAGGCTTGGCCAAACAACCATGTTTCCCCAGCTGATGTCAATGCATTCTCTGAACTGCATGCTTCCTAAAAACCCCATGTGAGACCAGCAGTCTACTCTGCTAGAGTGTTTCTGCCTAAAAGTCACAGCTCTTCCTTAAGTAATAAATTTAGCTTTGTGTTCTAGCTAGTAAGTGGCATTTTTTTTTTCCTTCAACTTAGCCTGATATTTTTAAAAAATTAATTGTCTTAAGTGGTCAGATAGTTGTGGTCATAGGAGTGGAAGTAGCTATTTGGGGGCGGGGGGTGGTAGGGAGATTGAGTAAAAGACAAGAGGGGCAGGGGAGGAGTAATATGAACTCCAGCATTTACTGATTGTGATAAGACCGCAAAGAAGACAAAGAAGGAGGGGGCAGGAGGGTAGGAAAACCAAAAATATATGTTGCCACTGAAGCTGAGGCCAAAAACTGTTTTAAGAGTTAGAGAACAGTTAGCAGAGTCAAATGTCATTGAGGACCTACCTGAAATGGGACCTGAAATACATACACCAGCTTTGGCGACAGGCAGATCATCGTGCCTTTTGTGAGATCTGCTTGCTTGAACCAATGGGGTTGAGATTCAGCTTAAAGGATGAGACATGAATGGAGATGAAGAAATGGGAACAAATTGTATAAAACAACCCACTGGTAGATAGAGAAAAAAGGAGGTGTGGTCTAGTTTCATTTGTTTTTTAAGATGGAAAAGTCTTGGTCGTGTTAAGATGCTGATCGCAAAAATTCAGTTAAGAAGAAGAGGCTGAAGATATGAGAGACAAAAGGAATAATTGAATATTATGAATACTGAAACAGTGAGAGGGGAGGGACCTGGGTGGCAGTGAAGGAACTGAGTTTAGATCAGAACATGGGTGCCATCTGGAACATAATTAAAAAGGTGGGCACCAGAATGAGTAGAGATGTACATTTGTAAATTGATTTATAGACTGGTGTTAGTTTGCCAGGCTGCTATGACAAATACCACACAATGGGTTGGCTTAAACAATGGCAATTTATTGTTTCACGATAATTTTGAAGGCTAGAAGGCTTGTTTCCTCCCAGGTCGGTAGTGTTCTTGTATTGGCTTCTCCCAATCCCTGGAATTCCTCGGCTTGCCTCTCTGCCTCCAGTCACATATGATGGCTTTCTCTTCTGGGTTCCCTCTGACTTCCTGCTTCTGCGTCCTTCCTGTGGCTTTCTCTTTACAAGGCCCCAATGTTAGGGTTAAGACTCATCCTCACTCAGTAGGACCACACCTTAACTAAAATAACATACTCAAGAGGTTAACACTCACAGCACTGTAGATTTTTATTAAGAACATGTTTTTCTGTGGTACATAATTCATTCTACCACAGATGGCAACATAAAGTTTCAGGCATACCCATTTGATGACTTGTTTTGTCTCTTTGGAGGAGGGAAGCAATGTGGTCTTCTGAGTGTAAGGAATGAATGGGAAGGATTGGTCGAAGCCTGAAGGGAATGAGGACATTCACAGGGAGAAAAGAGAGAGTGCTAAGAATAGGACCTTAAGAAAAACATACTTTAAGAAGTGGGAAACAGGAAAGAATCCAACAAAATAGACAGAGAATAACTGACCAAAAAGGAAATCGGAAATCCAGGAGCGTGGTGTAATTGAAGGTAAGAGAAGGAAAAGTTTTAAGAAAAAAGTAGACACTGGTGGCAGAAGACAAGTAAAATAAATATTGGATTTAGGAACTAGGTTTTCCAGGGAGATCAGGGCAGAAATCTGATTACAATAGGATAAAAGGTCAGTTGGGGAGTTACTAATCAAATATGATGGATTGAATATAATATATTTATTTCTGTTCCTTCAATATATGAGAGTAAAAATTTACTTTCTGTATTATATTTACTATAATGAAAGTAACAATTTTAAAATTATGCACTAATAGGAGAGGACACAACTACAGATGATACTTGTCAACAAATTTTTGGAAGATGGAAAGCAGATGGAGGAGTCAGCAGAACTGAAAAAAAGTAAATAGCAAGTGCCAAAAGGAGACAAGCCATTTCAATACAGGACCATGAAAAGGCTCAGAAATTGAAATTGACAGGTCATGAATACGGGCAAAAAACCCCATATGTGAAACAGATGGATCAAGTAAAAGTCATTCTACTAAGTGATATCTCTAGCCCCCTTGACCACTTGGGTCCTAGAATACTAGGACCGTGGCACTTACAGAGGTTGGAGTCTGAAGGATTCTCTCCAACAAAATGTCAGATACAGACAGCAGAGCTTCCTCATCACCCCAAAAGGGCAGGTCCTTGCCCCACCAATTCCCAGTTGACACAAGTCTACCCATACCAAAGAGTTTCCAATTAGCAGATTGGTTGCTCATTCCTAAATGCAAATGAATAACAGGATCAAGACCTGTCATTTGAGGAAAGTCACCAACACAGCAAACAGAGGCCACAATGAAGAGAGAGAGAGAGAGAAAAAAGGACACAGACTAGAAGGAGCAATCCTCTCCATCTCCATAAACAGCAACACTAGAATTAATATCCTCAGAAAGATCTTAAAAACATATCGTATATAATTATATATGACATATAAGTGCATATCACTAAGTATATATATATATACATACATATATATGTATATCTATACATATAGATATACATATAATCCAAGAAAAAAGAAAAGAGAGAGAAAGGGATTGTTAATGGGTTCATGGGAATACAATTTAGAGATTAGTACATGAAGAAATACACAAAAGTGTTAGAGAAGGGAGACTCAAGTAGGGGGCTATGAATCAAGAGAATATTGTTTTTCAATATTGGTCATGTAGTAAAATTTGACTTTAAAATTTTTGGTCATGTATTAATTTGAAAAAATAAGAAAATGAGTAAATTAGACATAGGATGTACAGACAAAGAGCATAAGTAATCTAATCTTGTCAAGAATATTTGCTCTATAGGATAAAAGAAAGATAGGAATTCAGTAGTAAGACAGATGCAGGATCTAGAAGGTTTTATTTTTTACTTTTTAAAATAAGACATTGGAGTATACTTACAGACTAGAGAAAAAGGATCAAAACAAACAGAGCAAGAGCCTGGGATGGAGGAAATGCAAGGAGGAGACAAGGTCCATGATGCAGGGAAAAGGGAAGGACACTGACGAGTCTCATTTTCTCAGTAAAGGAAAGCAAGGTCACCACTTAAAGTGATGTCAGTGAAGGTTGATGGGTAGGTGGAATGAGAAGACAGCTAACAGTTTAGAATATCCTTGGGGGGTGATGGAGGAAAAAAAGCAAGCTAGAGCTGTGAAAAATAACCTTGGAACCAAAATGAAGGCTCAATGACATTGGAGGCCATAATTTATATAAACAGAGGCCTACAAAGCCAAAAGATTTCCTTTAGGGGCCTTGAACGGGTATTTTTAGGAAGGGTAAAACAGATGGTTTAATTGATACCAATTTGCTAGGCTGTGAGGATGCTGAAGGGACCAAAAGGTGAGTGGATTACTACATGTGTTTCATTCTGAAAAGGTGGCCTAGGGAGGTTCTGTAGTAGCAGACTGAGAAAGAGAAGGCGTTGAGCAATCAAAAGCCTTAGGACAGCCAGAAAACCTCTGTATAAGGAGCAAAGGGAAAATGTAGGGATAATTAGTATCAAAGATCGGTATATCAGAGTTTAAGATTTCCCAACTAGTGGTCCTGAGAAAGAGTGGTTCAAGGGGTGGGACAGAGATTATTGGAATAAAGGAAGCCCAGAAGCTTTTCATATAATGAAGATGCTAAAGACAACCAGGATAATGGCTGCACGTTGAGTGGACAGGAAGCCAGTGATCCAGGGACCAAGGCTTGATGACAGGTGGAGTATAGTGCTACATGGGCGACGCCAAGGATAAGGGCCTCTTGCCTGACAATAAGGCGTAAGGATATATGGGTGGTAATCCGCACCAATGCCTTTATAAACATTTCCAAGCTTTCCCTTTTCTCTTACCTGGGCTAAATGTGGTTACCTGGCCAGACCAGCAAAAGAATCCTGTGACACTGAAAAGCCAGTTGCAGGAGATTAAGAATTGCTGCCAAAGGAAACTATCATGAGAAAACACTGGAGGGTGGTGCCACAGAAGGGAATCCAAGTCAGCCATAAAAACTTATCAGCCCAACTGCCTAGGGCCAAGACAAGATCAGGACGAGCCCAACACTAAATCAAAGGGAATAACTTCTTTTCATTCCAATTTTTACCTACATGTATGTTTGGGAAATATGAGAGCTCCTATTGAATTGGCCATATTGTGAGAGTAATAGCATGATAAATGGAAGGATGCCTAGGGGCAAGTATGGACAGGAGGGGCAATAATGGAAAGTCTGGCTACAGTGTGACTAACCCACTGGCCTTGGTGGAGAAGACCCCTGGGTATGGCCCTAGACATCGGGCATTTGCCTACAAGCCCAGCATGGAAACTTTTGCAATAGGTGCTAAGGTTATTCTCAGAACATGTTTTCTGTCCTCTTCTCTAATATCAAACGTTTTCCAGCCCCTGTTGTGTGTCATCCCAGGGCACTGTGAAGGCTCCTCTTGTTTGTTATTTCCCTCCTCTGTCTTCCTGCTCCCCTCTCCCCTTCCTACAAGGGCAAGCTCCAACTTGGCAATTTTTATCTCTGCGCTTGGAGACCCTCCCCATTTCCTCTGTAAGTCCCCATATGTGCTTTGATTTATTAACAAAGCTACAGGGTGCCTCAGAACTAAGAGAACTAAAAAATGATTGCTACATTCCTCCAATCTTCCCAAGCCCACAGGCTCTAGGAACCAGCAGCAGAAGTATTCACAGAAAGTTATTTTAGGGAGTGGATATGAGGCCATTGTGAAATTCCAGTGGTTTTAGACAGGTTTCCTTACGACTATCTGATATTCAATCTTTTTAGGTAGGATTCTCTGAAATTGTCCAGCTCAAGGGTCTCTGAGTTACAATTAAAATCATGGGTCTACCTCCAATGTCCTCTGTTAGAGCAAGACTCCGAACTGCTCTCTTTTATAAAATATAAAGCACAAAAGTAACCAAACTCAAAAGACTGTGGTCATAAAAGCTAATAAATACTGCCACCAAACAGCCAGGATTTGGATGCAGAAATGAGGTGCCAGAGAAACACTAAATAAAATGATGTGGCCAGCAGTCCAAGAACTAAGAGCTCAAAGCAGTCTGCGAGCTGAAACCATTATCGTTCAGCATTAACGCAGAATCCAGGCTTCCCAGAGGCAAATTTCTTCCATAGGGAAGCGTTGCAGTCATCAGCCTCCACCTTCCCTCATTCTAGGATCTCTTTCCTAACCCAACCAGAGCATGTACTTACTCCTAATTGCCTATGCCTCTCCACTCCTGCAGGTAACCACTCAGTAGCAGTATGCGTAGTGATCCACCACTTATTCCTTCTCCCCAAATCTGACCTGTCCTATGTGCAAGCCCCAGGATTTAACTGTCTGCCGGATGACAGCAGATAGCATGCAGATTAAAAAGGGAAATAATCCTAATTAATTGTTTCGTTAGGTGTCTAAGTAGCAATGCCTCTGCTCAGTACAAATACACAGACTTTTATAAATCACCCTTGGGTTTTCACTAATCCTGGAAATGTCAAGCAAAGTAAATATCTCACTGTGTAGAGGAGAGATTTTAGATTCTTTTCGGGGGTAGTGGGGGAGGTTCTGCACATTTAAACTGGCATTATAAAAGTGGGTGCTAATTCCACCTACACCCTTGAAGGGGGGCCATCTCTTAACATGAGGAAGCCATCACCATGGGCAAAGCTCCTCTCTCACTTCAGGGGAACATATATATGACTAAGGCAGCTCCATCCCTCATATTCAACCCAGCAAGGGGAACCTCTGAGACCCTGCCCTGACTCCTCATGTTGCAGGTAATGCCCAAAAAGGCAACTTTCAACAGCCCCCAGGTGGGTTATCTGGAAATCTGATTTTTACCTTTTGTCTTTTTAAGTCCTCTAAAAGCATTGCTGTTGTTCTGTTGACTCTTATTCACTGTATGTAATAATAACGATTCCTAACGTTTGCATCGCATTTTATGGGCTTGGAAACATTTTCACATGTATTACCTGTGTTCTCTCTTTTGATGTGGCCTCTGATTAATGCAAAGTTGGAAGCGGATGTGGCTCAAGTGGTTGGGCATCCGTCTACCATAGAGAAGGACCTGGATCCGATCCCTGGGACCTCCTGGTAAAATTTTTTTAAAAGGCGAGCAGGCAAGCCGGGCCCTCGTGGCGAGCCACAGGCCTGCGCAGGTGCGCAGCAAGCCAGGCCCGCTGAGCCATGCAACAAAATGATGACACAACAAAAGAGACACATAGGGGAAAGCCAAGGCAAGACGCGCCGGAAACAAGGAACTGAGGTGGTCCAGGTGACACGGTGCCTCTGTCCCACATCGGAAGTCCCTAGGATCAAATCCTGGTGAAGCCTGGAGGAGAAAAATGAGAAGAGAAGGCAAGAAACAGACACAGAAGATCACCCAGCGAATGGACACAGACAGCAAGCGGGGGCAGGGCGGGGGGGACTCGTAGAACTGTACACCAAAAAGAAAAAAAAATAAACTCAATTTAAAAAAAAAAAAGAAATTTCTGCTAAGGCAAGCATACTGCCATAGAATGTTCTAGGCTTCTATGTCCATGTTTTTACCCCTTCAGCCTCACTCTATGTTTTCTTCCCTGAAGCTCATGCATAATGCTTGTTCCAGTAGCTTTACAGAAATTCTTTCTAAAATACAAGCTTCAGCCCCATTGCCTAATGCAGAGACAAACCCCCTTCCTTGCATTCCCAGGGCCTCCTGGTAACCTACACCATCTTGGCCAGAACAGCCTGGCGGCATGACAGCTCTGGCCCTAACCGTGGTTGCAGCGTCGGAACTGCTGGCCCATTTCAGCCTAATTATCCCGCCGGGGTTTCTGCCCATCCTATTATAATGACTTTCTTTGGAAGAAAAGATCAAACAGTGGGGGAAGCCTCAAGAGGAGGAATAGCTCTGTTAAGAACACCCACCAAAAATGTTATAAATCGTTTCTGTTTACTAAATCTTTAAAGGCCGAAACTGGTTCAAGGGCAACTTTGCAGCCTTGTTATAAAAAGAGGGAGAAAGAGAGAGAGAGAGAGAGAGCAGGAGGGAAGCAGAGCTAACAAGCCACCAAAGTTAATTTAAAAAATAATACACAGATGCAAAGCCACACAGAATTATAGATGCGTTTGTGCAGCATAAATGTCTAAAACATGTTTACAGATATAAATATACATCTTTAAGTGTGACTCTCTGCACACATTTAAGACGAAACATTTTCAATAGTTCTTAGAGGTGCTTTGTATGCAAAAAACACGTGCCATCCCAATTTAGAGTTGTTTCTAAAGAGTTGAACTTTGGGCTCTATACCTGATTGCAAGAGATTGAAATGAATTAAGTTAAGAATTTATTTTTGGTGTATGTTCTTAGATAATTTTATCTGCCCTCAACACATACTCTACAAGTTTCAGCGTTGTTAGGTATTTGTAGCATCCATTGTGATCCTATAAAATAAAGTATACGTCATAGAAAAGGGAGGAAAAAACCCTGTAATTTCACAAGGCTTCAGGGTGGCAGATTGGGCACCTGCTTGATTATTCGTGATAACATTTTTTCTACATAATGGTTATGATTACAGCTACAGTGTGATAGAATTGTCTATTCTGACTACGCTGGGGCACAATTGATTCTTACCATAGCCCACTGACTGCGAATCTGCTTGAATTGTTAAGTGGGACTGCAGTTTGTGGGACGTACAGCCAGCACTTCATAGCCCATCACCTGGTTTAGGACGCCTGGGTCCCAAACACGTTCTCAAGAAGCCTCAGTCGTGCCCGCGCTTCTTCTCTCTGTCGCTCTGCTCCTCCTCTCACCCTCTTCCTCTCTTTGCAAAAAGACAAATAGTTCCATAGACCCCGCAAAAGCCCAGGAAACTGGACAAAGAGCCACAGGCTTCGGGCGGGAAGGGGGAAGCCCCCGCTGCAGGGTTGCGAATAGGTCTCTTTTCCTTGGGTTTGCACAGCAAGTCCTCTGGATGAGCTTGCTGCAGCCTGTTCCTCGCCTTCTCAGAGACTGAATAAAAGGAGCAGGGAAAGTACACACAGAGGGCTTAGAAGGAGAAGGACTCTGGGAATTCACTAAAAACAAGCGGATCTCCTTCTGGTGGAATGGAGTCCGTTCTCAAGGGCGTGCGCCAAAGCTGGAGGGCAGGGAGCAGATTACCCACAGTGCAGATACAGTTGCACTGTCTCCTTCAAGTACAGACCCCTGCCGCCCTTATTCAAACCACTTCCCTCCCCTCTTACGCGTC
Organism: Cabassous unicinctus; assembly: GCA_029593785.1. Lineage (NCBI taxonomy): Eukaryota > Metazoa > Chordata > Mammalia > Cingulata > Chlamyphoridae > Cabassous > Cabassous unicinctus. Next base: position 43,918 of record JAQZBX010009739.1, read on the forward strand.
AAACCATGCCCTGAAGAATAGTGATTCTGATTTGTTAAAGGTATTTTGAAAGTTATTTTTAAATGAGCTGTTTTGAAAATATCTGTGTTTGACATTGACAGTCCTCAGTTTTTTCCCTTATGTAACATTATCTACAGCCTTTATACTCCCACAAATGGAAAGATTTTAGAGGTGTAGCATTGCATCGTTGAATGTTTAAAAGTTTGTTCATGGTATCATCCATGGAAGACAGCAGTTGGGATAAAACTACAAAGTAAAAAGTTATTCTAAAATGTTTGTTTAAAAATTGTTTCTGGTATGCTTTGTCTATGTTGTTTTGTTTTTAAATACCTGTGCTAGGTGGATAAGCAGTACCAGCCAGATACCTGGAAGGCTTTTACGTGGGTCTTCATTAAGGTGTTGATATAAAAGCAAGCTCTAGAACAGAGCCAATGTGCAATCGCCATGCCCAGGATCCGTGGCACAAAAAAGAATATTCTTTACACACACAGAGACACATACTTCCTCTGCTCCTTGACTCTGGACATCCAACCTAACCTTGTTTGCTTGGAAATACGGGCACCCTCTGTCTCTCCTGGAGGCACAATTTGAAAGCAATAAAATACATTAAAAAAATAACACTTACAGGGCAGCTAAGGATCTCCCATTTTAATGCCATTTTGAACGTGAGGAAACAGTTTGTCATCGAGTTGACAATTTTTTTATCCTCTGTCATTGACGTATTTTGTAAAGCTCCCCAATAACCACATTTACATTCCTAGATAACTCTGCACTCGGTTTACATCATTTACTTTCGTGGTCTTACTTTTGCCCCACAGACCCCAGTGCATCCCAATATTACAGTGCACTTGTGCACAAAGAAGCTTTATGTCCAGAGAGAAATTCAACACTCCGACGGTTTTAATTACCAAGTCCTCACACAGAGGGATCCCCGGGCTTTGCATTTGCAGGCACATGGTTGAAGAGAACTGAAGAAGGTAGAGAGAGAACCTGAAGCAGAACCCAGCGCCACACTTCATGCTGCTTTGTGCAGCCACGAAGAGGCTGAAGCGATTAGAACATTATGACCTTCTGTAAAGAGGCTGAGCCCAGAAATTTGTCCAGTAATTATACTTGAGAGTAAAATACAAAGGCACTTCTTGGGAGGAGTCTCTCGGAGTACACCAGAAATGAACAGCCATTTGAATCAAGCTACCTACATTTGGGAGATTGATCAAAATAAGCGGCCTGTTGCTCCTCCCCTCTCTATGCCCAAAGCTTGCCCTCCCCCAAAATACTCTGGAGCCAATGTAACAATGATGTTTTCAAAGACCTTAAGCCCTCCTTTGGATTGTTTGGATTGGTACTTTCCCTTCCATTTATCTTTGTGATTGCTTTTAATTCTGCCCCAAGGTGCAGACTTGACTCTATTCAAAGGCAAAGGAAACCAAAACAAATAAATGATAAAAAGCAATTGGGGAGAGTGTTGCCTCCAAAACTGCCGCAAACCACTGGGGTCCCTGCAGGTCATATATGATCGCCTACTGCCATCTGCCGGCTGTATTTGGGAATTTTTCAAAAGAAAGAGCTAAGTAGGAGCTGATGTGGCTCAAGCAGTTGAGCACCCCCCCCCTTCTCCCATA